>JAJJXM010000075.1:0-265336 GCA_024516155.1 Pyronema omphalodes
ACGACAGCAGCTAAATGTTTTGCGCCATCATCAGAATAGTGTCAAGCAGATTCGGTATAATATCGACAACCCATCCCTCCTAGCAAGCTCTGCTAGAGACGGCTTCCTAAATATATGGGATCTCCGTGTCTTTGGTCGCAAAGAATGCGAGGGGAGGGATATTGTCACTGCCCTACAACCCGTGTGTTCAGTCCCCGGAGCTCACCAAAGCGGAAGGAAAAGCAACTCAGTAACCTCCATAGCCTGGCTCACAGAACATACAATAGCCTCAGCCGGAGAATCCGACGCCGTCATAAAACTCTGGGATCTAAGAAGTACTTACATCCGTCGAAAAAAACCAATTCCAGTGGAACAAAGTGCATTACCAGTACATCATTCACTTCCCGGACATCGGAATTTCGGAATTAATTCCTTGACCACAAGCCCGGATAGACAGCGGGTGTATGCAGTTTGTAAAGATAGTAATGTTTACGCCTACTCTACCCGACATCTTCAACAGGGTCCAAGACATGCATACTCCCACCCCAGGTTGCACGCGGAGACTTTTTATGTCAAATCAGACATATCAAGGGATGGACGTTTCTTAGCCACAGGTAGCAGTGATGGAGTGGCGGTAGTTTTTCCGACAGATGAAAAGCTGCTTGAAAAGGGGAATCAGGAGAGGTTTCTATGGAAGGGAGAGGAAATTGAGTTGGCGAGACATATGAGGGTTGGAAAGGGTGTGGCGTTGATGAGAGGTCATGAGAAGGAAGTTACGGATTTGAGTTGGACTATGGGCGGAGAATTGGTAACGTTGGGGGATGATCATAGGGCTAGATGTTGGAGAATGGGTGGTGACACGGCTGAGGGGTTGAGAGAGGGCGGAGAAGATGGAGGACGGCGGTGGGGATGGGGGTGGGCGGATATGATGGGTAGGGGATTGAAAGATTTATGATGGAGGTTAAAGATTAGGTAGGGTGTCACAGTAAGAGATATCTGGATTCGATATCACATCACGATGTTTATAGCGGGTGTTTATGGGGGTTGCTTTACGGTGTTTATGATAAGTTCTTTTATGGCGTTTGGAGTTGTATCGATAATCTTTTAGATATCGGGTGGTTAAGGGATTCGAGTCATTGTATGTAGATGAATTAAACATTACCACTCTTTAACCGGCGGTTTCGCTGGATCTGGAACTCGTCATTATGAGGCTAGGTATACGGCCGACCGGAGGTTTTTTTGTCACGAATGGAGAAAAGTGAAGCGAGAACGATGATGGAATTGATGGAATAGATGGAAGGGGCGATCTGTGTAAGCACAAGCCAATCATAGGCGGTAATCCAGAAACCAAAGCAAGAACAGAAAACAAGCTATGACCGGATGTGGAAAGCGATCAGCAAAGAAAGAGAATCAGGACGAGCATGAACCGTAACGAGTCAGCATCTGCACGAGCATCGACATGCGCATGAGCATCTATTGGGTCAGAAATGGTTTCGTGACAGTTTTGGATCGAGGATCCATTCAAAGCCTGGGATATCAAAATAAGACTCTGTCAGTAAACCAATTATGGAGAATATACCAACAGCCACGAGATTACGCCCATTGTGGACTTGGGATAGACGCTCGAGTTCTGAATATTGGACATGGATGAGATTACGTCGACTGAACCATCTGATATGAGGCCTTGAATTCCAAAATATGGCTATGATGACACTTCTCCGACCGAAGGTTAAGAATTTAAAAACTGGCGTGGCAAGAATAAGTTCCTGAATATCTCAAAATAGCGGCTCGGATGTTCGGCGTCTCGAAGGCGAAGAATAACCCCCCATTATACCGACCGAGCGAATTCGCATGAAGCCCATTCGTAACTGGCATCAACTCAAGTTTTATGGTGCTGCGCATGACGTCGCCATTAGCCGGACACAACCCCAGAGCAACACACAAAACAGCATCCGGGCTGCGGCGATCAGGTTTGTCGAGCCGGGAGTCGCAATCGGTCCGGTCAGAAAGCCATCTTGAAATTTTATCTGAGGTAGAATTATTCCCTGCGACTTTTGAGTGCGATTCGTAAATGGTGCAGATCATTCCCAGTTGCTACTTATCAAAGTGCTGGTTGTTGTCGTCACCCGATAAAATCCTGGTTCTGGAAATGCTTGGTTTACCCTGCGCATTCCTGGTAACGGAATGACGTATAACGGCAAGTTAATACATTTGCTGCGAAATATAATGCCCACAAAGGTTCCGTTAAAAATGTTATACTTCAACACATACAAATTACAAACACCAAATATCGAAACAACTGCGAAATATTAACGAGTATTTTATTACAAATTTTACGAATCAAATTTTAACGACATAAAGACATAACGACACATCATGGAGAAAGTTACAAACGCCGCCGCCAACGTTGCAGAGTCGGTCAAGAACGCATTATGGGGAGAAGGCACTACCAGAGACGAGACTGTTGCCGGTACCGATAGCGCACAGAGAGTAGGCACCGGATCCCGATTCGCTGGTGATGTCTCCTCCGACTATGCGCACGATGGAACTTCTGGAAAGTTTAACCACAACACCTCAGCCAGCCCTATGAGATTAACTGGTGGATCCAACTCATTGGATACCACTGGTGGATTTTCTGGACTTCCTGGTGTTCACGACTCCACCAAGCCGGGTTTGTCTGGAGGCCGTGATGATATCTCTGCTCCTGGATATACCCCCACTACTACTTCAACAACACATCCTACTGACAACTCCTCTATTCTTCCTGGCCCTTTCAACAATGTTCCTGCCAACACTACCACCACCAACAATCCCTTTAGAGGAGAGCGTACTGAGATTTTTACTACCAATACTGCCTCAACGACAAACCCCTTGGATGACCAGACTCGTGGCGGATTGAAGAATACCACCACTGCTGGAACTATTGGAACCACAGACATTCTTCACGACCACCACGATGGCGGCTTGATGCCCACCACTCACAAGCTTCCTTCTACTGCCGCTGGAGCTCACAAAACAGACCCCGTCAACAAGGTTGACCATACCACTGACTTGCCCCGTGCCGGAGGATACAACCATGACCATGGAGTCACCGGAGCTTCATCAAAAACCACAGCTGGACCTCACAACTCTGACTTGTTGAACAAGCTAGACCCCAGAGTTGATTCTGATCTTGACAACAACAAGAGAGCTGCCAGTAACACCGCTATCTTCGGAGGTCATACTGGAAAGACTACCGCTGGGCCTCACGACTCGGATTTGTTGAACAAGCTTGACCCTCGTGTGGACTCTGACCGTGATGGAAGCTCTGGTATGACTGGATCCACCACCACTGGAACCACTGGAGGAATGTTTGGAGGACACAGCACTACTACCAATAAGACGACGTCTGGGCCCCACAACTCGGATTTGTTAAACAAGCTTGATCCTCGTGTGGACTCGGATCGGGATGGCCGCTCTGGAATCAACACCAATACCTCCGGAGACCGCCACCACCACCACCACGACAGTGCCATCATCTCTGCCCCTCTTAGAGACTCTGAGCACAACCACAAGTACCATGACACCACGACTTATCCTGTTGGATCCACCGCTCACACTCACCACACCCGTGATACTACCACATTGAACGCCGGTCACACCGGCACCTTCGGCAGTGGTACCGATCTCAACTCTACTACCCGCAGCACCACCACTGCTGGACTGGCCGGAGCATCTTCAACCACCACTAATGGACCTCATCAGAGCAACTTGGCAAACAAGTTGGATCCCCGTGTTGATTCCGACCATGACCACCGCGGAACCACCACTGCCGCTCTTGGAGGAGGACATACCACCGGCCTTGCCAACGCTCCTAGCACCGGTTTGTCTCATCCTGATACCACTGATCGTCACATTTCCAATTCTCACACCGGGCCTTTAGGCACTTCTACATCTGGCATGAGCACCTCCAACACCGGTATCGGCTCGTCCAGTCGCAACACCGGTTCTCACTCACCCTCCGATGATCCAATCATCAATGAGCTCCACTCCGTTAACGCCCCTCCCGGTCCTACCTATACCGAAGTTTCTGTCGCCAACGCACCCGCTCCTTCCGGCTCCGGCTTCCAATCCCCCAGCAACGTTGACCAACCTGATGCCTCCCCTGGACTTACAAAGGGACTAACTGGTAACTCCGGTAATGATACCTCTGCGCGCAAGAGCGCTGTTCCCGGTGGTAACACCTTCAACAACTCTCTACACAATGATGGTCCCTCGACTTTAACCGGTGGAGTTCACGGAGGTCCTGGAGCGCAGGCTGTTCCCAGTGTAGGTGCCAGTTTACACGGGGAGGATATGGCTCATAAACACCATGGTCAGGGATCCAATGCTCCATTGAAGGATCCTCTCCATGAGAGCAGAGGAAGTGGAAGCGGCATTGGAAGAGGAACCAGAACTGGGGACGTTCAACACAGTGACGGGGTTGACATGAGAGACTCCCATCTTGGAGGAAGTGATGGTATCGACATGAGGGATACCAGCAGACATACTGGTATTGGTGGAAGCAACCTAGGAGGAGCAAACGATAACCGTCATGGTGGTATTAACATCCGTGATAACAACCACCACAATGGTTTGGGAATGGGACATAATGATACCGGTATCGAGGGTGACCGTATGGGACACCGCAAGTCGATTCCCCTTGTTGAAGGACACCCGGAGAGTGATGGTCCTAGAACTCACCCCTCGGGAGAAAAGCTACCTAGTGCTCCTGGAACTGGAGAGGGAAGAGGTCATAAGATTGTTCATGCGACTGGAGTTGCTGCTGATGGTGGAGATTTTGATGCGTCCTTGCCTGGTGCTGGACGAGAGGCTGAGTACGTTCTACTATTTTCCTAACACAAAACAAGAATCCTGGTTCAGGTTGCTAATAAATTCCTTAGTCGCATTATGGATGAGCAGGGAGTTCATCACGGAGCCGATATCAAGCCCGGAGCCGGTGGTGACACCACTCCCGGAAAGCCTTCTATTGGTTTAGACACTCCCAAGTCAGCCCGGGAGGAGCAAAGCCACGGTGGATTGGGACAGAAGTTGAAGAGTAAGTAATCCTTCGCTTGATGATGGTGGTGGTGATTGTGGTAGCCTTAAATACAGCTGCTAACGAAACAAAACAGATATTATCCACCCCAAGCATGGTTCGCACCACTAAACAGGGAATAATTTTTTTATGAGTAATGAATTATGAAAGATACCGTTGGTTTTTTTTTTTTCGGGGTTTATGTTTGATATTACAATATGTAGTATATAGCTAGCTTATCCGTTGTTTTTCTTGGGTTGGGGTTTGAATATATCTCGTTCATCACATTATTGAAAGTTTGAAATTTTGACATGATGATTTTAATCTTTGGAAAAAAACTTGAAAGTTACAATTTGAGTTAAAAGGAAATATAGTACAAGATTCAGTAGCATATTCCGTTGGTCAATCAATTTACAAATTAAATTTTCTTGACCAGAAACTAAGTGGTGGTATACACAACCTGTATGATGAATTTACATAAAATTTTTTTATAAATGCTAAAATCTCTAATTGAGCATATAAAGGCGTTGTGTCCGAGTGGTTAAGGAGAGAGATTAGAAATCTCTTACGTTCGCGTGCGCAGGTTCGAGTCCTGTCGACGTCGCTATTCTTTTTCGTTATCCTATGACTCTGTTAGCTTTTCTCAAACCTCATGGTTGACATCTCACCATCAACTTAGATGGGCGATACAATAATGTCCCATCTAATTAGATAGTGAAATGCCGGGGCGGCGGGTCGGCGGGGCGGGGCTTTTACTATTCATCTATGGATTATCCTGTTAGTACTATGTACTATGTACCGCCTATAAAATCCTGTATGTAATTTCTAAATCAGAAATAAAGAAACAAGAAAGGCTTCTAGAGAATACTTATACATAGGCACAAGAAAGAAATTCAGAAAGCAAGCCTGTTTCGCGGGGGGAAAACATCGATTGATACATAGCTGTATTTTTCTAACCTGAAACAGTTCATTGCGCTTACGGGAAGTTTGTCAACTTAATTGATAAACAGAAATACGTAGCTGAATTATTTTCCCCTTAGAGCTCACATAAATATTCACCCATCCATCCCATCTCTTTAAAGTTTAAACCCATTTCCTAAGCCCATCGATAACCACATCACGTGCCAAGAAACCTACTCCTGACCACACGAGCAACATCCATACCCCTGCACCTCACCAACAAGACCTTCAACATCAGCCTCAAAGCTCTCCCCGCGTCCTGCACCTGTACCTGAGTAACCAGCAGCCACCACGAACCCACCCCCCGAAAACTTACCCACCCACGCACCACGACTCAGCAATAGAACAGAAGGAAAGACGAGATAGAATATCATGGCGACTCCATCGACTGCTCAGCCTGCTACGAATTCGCAACCGCCTATGAATGGGAATGGGAATGGGGATAGTGCGGTTCGTTGATTCCCTTTTTTTTTGATGATGGGGAGTTGAAGGGGCGGGGGGATGGGGGATGGGGGAATTAAGGGAGGTTGAGAAGCGGAAGGGAGGAGGGAGGAGGGAATAGGAGCGTGGGAGCTGAGGCTTCGTGAAGGAGTAGACGATGCGTGGCTTGGTGGTATCGGGTGATGTTTATGGAGCTTTTTTGAAGAGTGGATTGTACTTTTGAAGCTGCGGCGAGATGGCTGTTCTCTTGTCTTCTGCCTCCTGTCTTCTGTCTTCTGCCTCCTGTCTTCTGTCTTCTGCCTCCTGTCTCTTGTCTCCTGCTTCCTGTCTCCTGTCTCCTCTCTCTCCTCGCCTCCTCATCCTCACTATCCCCCCCCCCCCCCCCCCCCACCCCCTTCCCCTACCTCCAGATCCGAATCCAAACCCGCTAACATACCCCCCAGCAAGATGCCGCCGAACTCACAGCAATGGTAGACGACCTCCTGGAGAAGCTACAAACAAAATTCAGCACAGTCAGCAGCGAGATCTACAGTAAAATCGAAGCCATGTCCAAGCGATTAGACGAGATGGAAAAAGGTATTAAGGAGGGGAAATAGTGTTTCCCCAAAGATTACGATTACGATTCCTATCTTCAATCCAAGGCCTCTGTACATTCTCGGAATTCATTCGATGGCCGGGATTCTCGGCGTTCGCAGGATGGGGATATGGTTGGAGGTTGGGATAGGTCGAAGGAAAGGAATGAGGAGCATTTGGAGAAAAAGAGATCGCCGAGGAAGGATGGGAAGAGGAAGCTGAGAAGGAGAATGACGGGTCAGTCGTTGCCAGGGGATGTATGAGGCAGGATGTGGATTTTTTTTTATTGAGGGATACCCCGGAGTTTGAAGGCGTTTTTTGGTAGATAGCTTTTATGGGAGCTATCAATTTGTTATTGCGCAATAGAAAGGATTTAAGTTTTTACACTATCGATAAACTGATGATTGCGTGAACGGAGGGTGGGAGGATGAGACAAAGTTTAAAATACGGTTACGAATGATTTCACTGGGAACTTTATATATGTTGAAGTACTAGCTTCAAATAACTATTCATAATACAAAAATTTTAACTGCGAAGCCTTGGTTCCCAACTCCAACTTAGATCAAAAGAACTTTTGTTCATAGTCAAGTAATAAACACAGGTAGCAACCCTTGCTCCCGGAACGCCACGACGAAAACCAAGATCTAAATCAACACAGAACAATTTTTCAAAAAGGGCTTACAACTCATCCTTAATGTTGTGTTCTAGGGCCTTGAAGAACTGTCTAAGAATGTTGACCTTGGACCAGAGCTCATCGCTCTTCTTCTGGGCAATCTTTCCTCCATTGAGCATCTTCTCGAGACGCGCAATCTCCTTCTCGACGTATCCCTCCTTCTCGGCGATCTTCTTCAAGGCCTTGAGGTAGTAGGAAGCGTAAATCTCCTTCGCCTCCTCGGCCAACTTCTCGACCGCCTCGGTGACAGTCTTGAGACTCTCAGCATCGCCCTTGACGAGCTTAGCAACTTCCTCATCGAAAGCGGCAATGCGACCAGCAGTCTCAGTCAAGCCACCACCAACGGCACGGTGGGTTCCAGCCTTTTCATTGAGGAAGGCGAATAGGTCCGTGGCGGTACGGCCGGAGTCATATTCAATAGGCTCGGTGGAGCCAACAGGGAAGAACTTCAAGGTAGGGAAGCCAGTGATACCGTATTTCTCGGCAGTGGCCTTTCCGGTGGGGGCGTTGGCGTCAATCTTAGCAATTATGACGCTGTCCTCAACTGCGAACTCTGTAGCGACAGTTTCGTAGATGGGCGCGAGGGACTTGCAGTGTCCACACCAGGGCTACAACAAGACGTTAGATTATTGTTAGGATAAGGAGGAATAAAGATTGCAACAGTTGAATGAGGAATTGAGATTTATGATGAGAAAATGGGACTTACAGCGTAGAACTCTACCAAGACGTTCTTCTCGCCATTGACAATGGTGTCGAAGTTGGAGTCGGTCAAGACAATGACATCACTGTGGACGGGTTTCGCACCCTTGGGCTTGACACCAGAGTGCTTAGCAATAAACTCGGTGAAAGACTCCAAGTTACGTCCACCGTCGTAGGCAATTGGGCTATCGCTCTTGCCGTCAAAGTACTTGAGGGTAGGGAACCCAGAAATTCCGTAACGTTTGGTGAGTGCGGAGTGGTCTAGAAATTGTTAGTAAGCCAAGGCAGAGTGGGTAGCACGAATGAAGACGAGAGATTCAAGAGAAATGAACTCGTAGCAGGAGGTTTCTGGGTGGAGGGGAGGGAGCAAGCAAGGTAGCGGGGTAGCGGGGTGAAAGAGGCCAGGTGGAGGGGCAGGTGTTCAGCGTGCCCGGCGGCGTTCACTCACCATCTCCGTTCACCTTGGCAATGGTTATCTTGTCCTTCTTGTCCGCGAAGGCATCGGCAAGCTCTTCCCAGGTAGGAGCAAGCTTCTTGCAGTCTGCCACAAATGATCAGTCACCGAGCCACGAGATAGCTATTGTAGACAGGAAACTCACGCCCGCACCAAGGCTACAGCAATTGTCAGCTAATGAAGCTCTTTAGAAACCGGAGGAAAGACTTACAGCGTAGAACTCCACAAGAGAGGGTTTTCCACTCTTGATAACAATATCGTCGAAATTCTTGGGAGTGAGATCCACCACGTTGCTGGCAATGACGACAGCAACGAAGGTGAGTCCGCTAACGAAGGTAGAGAGGACCTTCATTTTGGTGGCAAAGAGTGGTGTATTCTGTTACAGGTTCCGGATGTGCAGAATCTATGTCTTGTGATGCGGCAATTGGTACCGGGTCTTAAAGTTGTTCGTGTTCCTCAACTTCCTGAGGCTCGACTTTCTTTAGTTAGACTGTGACACGTATAGACTCGTTTGCGTCTGGTGAAGCTCGATTTTGAGCTTTGGGATGAATCAAGCTGGGTTTCTTTTTGTAAATCGGACAACCGAATTCAAACGATCGTGGTGCTAAAATCGGTTGAAAGGGTTGTAAAGGTCTTCTGCTGCTGCTGTTGAGCAACTGGTGGATGACGAAGTGTAAAGAGGATAAGGACAGAGCTATGTATTCTACTCTACCTTGCCCAGCCACACTTGCGGCTCTGCATGAGGCTCAACTGCTGCTCCGTCCCCAGTCAGCCGGATCTTGCGCCACACTTTCCCTCGCTAGCGTGAAATTGGCTGCGTTGCCGCCGCTAGCCTCTACCGAAGGAAACTGGTCCTCAATTTTTCATTCCAACTGCAACAAATACGAACCAACGTCATCTACAGACAACCCCACACCAGTCAATAATACACAATGGTCAAGCTTCAGGAAGTCGAGGACGAGCACTTTGTTCAGGAGCAGCCCGGCCCCAAGGAGGACGACGCTGACTACGTTGACACCGACTCCGAGATCTCTTCCGAGGACGACTCTGACGACGATGACGATGAGACCCTCGAGGAGACCGTTTACGAGAGACTTGTCGCCTTGAAGGATATGATTCCTCCCAAGCACCGCGCAAAGATTTCCGGTGCTTTCAACACTACCTACAACATGGTTGCTTCTACCCTGCGGTTCGGCGGAAACGCTATGTGGATCTTGTCAACGAGCGCAATTATGCTTGGTGTTCCCTACGCTTTGGCTGTTGGAGAGGAGCAGCAAATGGTTGAGATGGAGAAGGAGATGAAGGTTTGTGGAGACCGCCATGTTTCTGGAGGTTCAGTTGCTAACTTGGAACTACAGGCTCAGCAGCTTGCCAGCACCGGACTTTCCAGCGGTGCCGTCGCCGGTGCCCTCGAGCAGCCCGGTCAACAGAAGATCTAAGTCTGACTTCGCAATACATTTGATTTCGTGCATACCACTTCCGTTTTATTGCCCTCGGTATCTCTTCTTTTTCTTCTGCAACTGTATATTTCTTTTTTGGGGCTATAGGGTGATGGTTTTTTTCTGGCGCAGCTGTACGATGGATGATACACAAAATGGAACATGTTTAGCTGTTGGGTCTGTTACTCTCTTCTCCCGGGTTGGAAAAGCTCGACTTTGTATGATCACGCGTGTGGGTAATGGATATAAAAGTAACTGATTTGACCAATCATAAGACCCATTAATTGCTTTTGTACAAAATGAAAACCACAAAAACCCCCATTTTTAAGATTACCTCCTAGCTCCAGCTCTCTTGCTCTTTCCCGGCCTAGGTGCAGCCCTCTTCTTTCCCTTAGGTCCGGGAGCCCCGAAGGCTGCCTTGTTTCTCTTAGCAGAGAAGTCTCCAAGATCGCCACTGGACTTTGCGTCGTTGCTCTTGGAGTACTTCTTTTTTCCACCAAATCCGTACTTGGAATCACGCTTCTGTCTCTTCGCTCTCGACTTGTCGTCTGATGTCCGGTCACCCTTCTTGCGTCCACGCCTCTCGTCCTTGGTCTGTTCGTCCAAAGCAACGTCGAACATGTCGTCCTCCTTCTCTCCTTCAGCGTCGGCACCAGCGCGCTCTACAATCAATAGTTAGCGTCAAGATCAGGTAATAAGAATTCCATGGAGCTTACTTCTCTTCAAAAGCTGGATCTTCTCCATCGACTGCTTCTTCTCCTTCTCACGCTCCTGCAACTTCGCGACCTGGACCTGCTTTCCGAACTTCTTCAAGTCACGGAGCTTGCGAGCCTCCTGAGACCGCTTTTTCCTCTCAGCTTCCTCCAAGAGCTTGTCCTTAATCTTGCCCATGTGCTCGTCATCCTTCATCATCTCCGCAAAGTAGTCTACTGGTCTCTCGAAGGGAATCTTCTCCTGCTTCAATAATACACGACCAAGCTTAGCAGCCTCGAGAGCCTGTTTGTAGAAAGCAAGCTCGCGGTTGAGGTCGTCGTCAATGTCCTTGATCTCGACAGGCTCGGTGGTGGTAAGAGACTGGTGCTCAGAGAACTGGAGCTTGGCGATAGGAATAGCGATACGGTTGCGGAGGGTGGTAAGAGCGGCGTGGTTGTCAATGGTAAGCTTCTGGTAGGGAATAACGTCCTCTGTCGCAAGGTCGTTGTCGGACTCGATGTCTGAGAGAGCAACGTCGTCCTCCTCCTCCTCCTCCTCCTCCTCCTCATCTTCCTCCTCCTCATCTTCCTCCTCCTCGTCTTCCTCCTCCTCGTCTTCGTCCTCCTCATCTTCATCATCGTCCTCATCCTCGTCTTCGTCCTTCTCAACGGGTGCCTTCTTGGAGGGCAAGGTTCTGGTAAACTTCTCGGCCTTCTTAGGGATTGCGCCCTCTACGGTGGTGTCGATAAGCTCGGGAGCATTGTCGCTGTCTTCATCTACCCACTCTTCTCCATTGGCCTTTGCTGCGCGTTCCCTCTCAACTTTGCGAGCAATTTTCAGGCGCTTCTCCTTGATAATGTCTCTTCCTTGGTGGCGCGCGAGGGCGGCTTTCTAAATTGATGTAAGCATAATTACTTATGGTAAAAAAATATATAAAGCGCATACCAGCTTGCTTTTTCCCATTTTTGTTGTATGTGTTTGAATTTCGTGTAGGATGTCGTGTTTTGTAGAAAGGTATTTTCACGCCTGCTCTTTACTAGAACTTTTTTGCGCCGCTACTGCAGAAAGAGCGTGAAGTCTTGGCGGCGATAGCGGCTCCAAAAATCGTAGACCCCAGTAACATCGAAACATCAAAGGCTCACCCACCCATACGAAAACACCACCGCCGTCATGTCCGTCGCAGCTTTCCGACGGACGTTCGCCTCTGTGCTCCCCCGCACAACTCCCCTCAAGACCGTTTCAACTCCCCTCCGAAGATGGGCCTCCGACAGCTCCAAGCCGCCGGCAAAGCCTTCCGGTTCCATGACGCATATCGCAAACTTGCTTGAGACCTCATCTGCCGCTCGCCCTCCCCGGTCCTCCGTTCTCCCGATTGACAGTGAGAATGCCGCTGCTATGATTGGAGCCCGCGCCGAATTCGATTCCTCATCTGAGACTGCCCTCGACCCGTTTGGTCTTACTGCCCCGACAAAACAGGACGAGTACCACCACCTTCATATCTATGCCACCAAGCACAACACACACATCACCTTCACAAAACCTGACAAAGGAGCTATTATCTCAATGTCCGCCGGTAACCTCGGATTCAAGAAGTCTCAGCGTGGAACCTACGATGCCGCTTACCAGTTGGCGTCTTTCGTCTTTAAGGGAATTGAGGAGAAGAAGGTTCAGCCCAGAGCTATTGAGGTTGTATTGAGAGGATTTGGACAGGGACGTGAGGCCGCAGTGAAGGCGTTGATGGGACAGGAGGGAAAGTACCTTAAGCCTGTTGTTAAGCGGGTTACCGACAGCACGAGACTGAAGTTCGGAGGTACTAGAAGTAAAAAGCCCAGACGTTTGGGTTAAACGTATCGTTGATTTTGGGGGGATCTTTATGGGTGTATTTGTATCATACTTTTTCTCTGCTGTATAACAATAGTCTTTTTAGACGGGGGAATCGATTCTGGGGTGGTGGTTCACAAGCATTGATATTCGGGCATGAAAGCTCACTCGTTATCCTTATCTTATCCAACCCATCTCATCTTTGCCGCGTCTTCAACTACGCGTCACATCGCGTGAACTAGGAACTTCGAACTTCACATCTCGAAGCCCAACCACAGCAACAATGTCTGACCTACCTCCCGGTCTTTCCCCAAGTTTTACAACCCACGTAGCCTCCAAACTTCAATCCCACCTCGGAACCCCAGCGCCCAACGAATACCTCGCCCGCAACATTATCCAAATCGCTCGTGCGCAACCTGGTCCCAAGAGCTTCATCGTCTCCTGCAAAGCCTTCGGACGGTATTCTGACGAATTTCTCACCGATATTTTCAACTCGGTCAAGGAGCGACATCAGTATGACGAAGACCACGGAAAGGTGAGCGACTTGGGCGGAGGAAATTTCTCCGCCCCAGAAACGAGCTCAAAAGACAACAACAACCTCCCCGGCGGACTTCTAGTATCTAAAGACCAAAAACCCAAAGATTCTACTGACAAAAGAGAATCGAAACTCGGCTTGGATCGTTTGGCAAAACGTATCAAGCTCGACTTAGCTGACGAAGACACCGCGGTCCCTACAGAACAGAAACAGACCACCGCTTCCGGAAATGAGAGGGTGGAATTCAGAAAACCCGCCCTCCCCGTCGGTCGCCATCTGCGCGAACGCCGTATCGAAACCCCTAGTCACGGAGGAGGTCTATCTAGAGCTGCTATGGAGAAGCTACAAGCGCACCGTGCCCGACGTGGAGGAGGGGATTACGCACGTGATGATGACCGCCGATACTCCCGGGAAGACGATAGGAGAGATGATGATAGGAGGGATGATCGCTACAATCCATCTAGTATGCGGAGGAGTGATCCTACACCTATGAGGCAGCAGGAGCAGCGGTTTGCTGGTGCTAGACAGTCGACAGCGAGAAGCGCAAGGTACGGGGCTGCGACACCAAGGATGCCGAATAGTTTTGATAGAGATCCTGATGATGGACCTACTGTGGACGAAGGGGATACTACGGAACTTGATAGGGATTGGTATGCTAGTGATGAACTAGGACATGCGTTCGGAGATGAAACACATAATCCTTTTGGCTCTGATAATTCCTGGGCAGATCAACAACGGGAGGCTGCGTTACTCGCGAAAAAGCAGGGGAAGAGAATCTCTGCTCGTGCACAGCAGAAAATGAAGGATGTCGACGCCTGGGAAACGAATCGGATGTTGACCTCCGGTGTGGCACAGAGGAGAGATTATGATGATGATTTTGATGATGAGGAGGAGGTCAGAGTGCATTTGATGGTGCATGATCTTAAGCCACCTTTCTTGGACGGAAAGAAGGTTTTTACGAAACAGATTGACCCTGTCCCAGCGGTGAAGGATCCTCAATCTGATATGGCGGTTTTCAGTAGAAAGGGATCTGCATTGGTGAGGGAGAGGAGGATGAGGAGAGAGAGAGAGAAACAGGCACAAGAGGCTACTAATGCAGCCGGAACAGCATTGGGAAATATCATGGGAATTAAGGATGATGACGCTGACAGCGCAATGGCGGCTCCGCATGTTGATGAAGCGGGTAGCTCTAACAAATTTGCCGATGCTGTAAAGGATCAAAAGGCAAATGAAGGAGCGTCAGACTTCAGTAGAAGTAGGACACTGAAAGAGCAGAGAGAGTTCCTGCCCGCATTTGCAGTCAGAGAGGAGCTGCTGAGAGTCATCCGGGATAACCAGGTCATTATTGTCATTGGAGAAACTGGTTCCGGAAAGACGACACAGTTGACTCAATTCCTCTATGAGGATGGATATGGACGTAATGGAAGAATCGGTTGTACCCAGCCGCGAAGAGTCGCCGCCATGTCCGTTGCAAAGCGTGTCTCCGAGGAAATGGAGGTGAAGCTCGGTGGTGTAGTTGGATACGCTATTCGTTTCGAGGACTGTACGAGTGACGAAACCGTAATCAAGTGTAAGCCTCGCTACCATAATCCCTTTCTTGACCTCTCAGCTTCTAACCCGGCCATAGACATGACCGACGGAGTCCTCCTCCGAGAATCCCTCGTCGACCCCAACCTTGAAAAATATTCCTGTATTATTATGGATGAAGCCCACGAGCGTGCATTAAACACCGACGTCTTACTCGGTCTCCTCAAGAAGATCCTGGCCCGCCGCCGAGATCTCAAATTGATTGTTACCTCTGCCACAATGAACGCTGAGCGTTTCTCCCGCTTCTATGGTGGTGCTCCGGAGTACACCATCCCGGGACGAACCTTCCCTGTCGATGTCCTCTGGTCCAAATCTCCTTGCGAGGATTATGTCGAGGCAGCTGTTAAGCAGGTCCTTACAATCCACCTTGGACAGGGAAGCGGTGATATCCTAGTGTTTATGACTGGACAAGAAGACATTGAAATTACGTGTGAGGTAATAGCGGAGAGATTAAAGCAGCTCAACAACCCCCCCAAACTCAATATCCTGCCAATTTACTCCCAAATGCCAGCAGATCTTCAGGCAAAAATTTTCGAAAAAGGAGAGGGAGGTGCTAGGAAGGTTATTGTTGCTACTAACATTGCGGAAACTTCATTGACTGTCGATGGTATCATGTATGTTGTCGATGCTGGTTTCTCAAAGCTTAAAGTATACAACCCCCGCATGGGTATGGACGCACTACAAATTACCCCCATCTCGCAAGCCAATGCTTCCCAGCGTTCCGGAAGAGCTGGACGTACCGGACCCGGAAAGGCATACCGTCTTTACACGGAACAAGCCTTCCGCAACGAGCTGTACATACAAACCATTCCCGAGATTCAACGTACCAACTTAGCCAACACCGTCCTCCTCCTCAAATCCCTAGGTGTCAAAGACCTAATGGAGTTCGACTTCATGGATCCTCCCCCTCAAGATACCATCACCACCTCTTTGTTCGACCTTTGGGCATTGGGAGCTCTCGACAACGTCGGAGAATTGACAAAGCTTGGAAAAACTATGGCCAATTTCCCTATGGAACCTTCGCTTTCTAAACTTATTATCACTGCTGTTGAAGCCGGATGTTCCGAGGAAATGTTGACAATCGTCTCCATGCTCTCAGTTCCCAACGTTTTCTCCCGCCCCAAGGAACGACAAGAGGAGTCTGACCAAGCTCGTGAAAAGTTTTTCGTTCCGGAGTCGGACCACTTGACGTTGCTACATGTTTATTCTCAGTGGAAAGTCAACGGATATTCAGACCGATGGTGTGTCCAGCACTTTTTGCAACCGAAGTCTTTAAGGCGAGCAAGAGAGATTAGGCAGCAACTAGCGGATATTATGAAGTTTCAAAAGATGGAGTTGAATTCCTGCGGGATGGATTGGGATGTTATTAGAAGGTGCATTTGTGCGGGTTATTACCATCAAGCAGCCAAGGTGAAGGGTATTGGAGAGTACATCAACTTGAGGACGAGTGTGACGGTCCAGTTGCATCCTACGAGTAGTTTGTACGGACTTGGTTACCTGCCTGACTATGTTGGTAAGTAGTATTTACTGCACTCATCTCCTGAAGTAAGAATGCTAATTGGTTCCGCTAGTCTACCACGAACTTATCCTCACCTCCAAGGAGTACATGTCGACTGTCACCGCAGTAGATCCTCAGTGGTTAGCCGAGCTCGGAGGTGTTTTCTATTCCGTCAAGGAGAAAGGATACTCTGCACGGGATCGTCGTACAACAGAAAACGAAATCAACAAACGTATGGAGATTGAAGCAAAGATGGCGGAGGATAAAGCTCGTGCCGAAGAAGCTGCGAGAATAGCGGCCACGAACGCACAGGAAGCGCTTGTTAGAAAACCGACGAGCTATGTGCAGAAACGTATGGCAACTAATAGTGTCGTCAAGAGGCCGAATACGCCGAGTACCATGCGGAGGCGAGGGTTTTAGATATAACTTAATGAAGTCGTACAGAATTATATGGGGCCTTATGTGTAGAATAATGTTCCTTTTGGTTTGGGGATGTAAATAGATCGGCTTAACTACTTTTGAGAAGAGGATATGGTTATGGAGACTTTTGGCGTAGCCTAAATTCTAATTCGGCTGTGTGGATAGGTTGCATAGCTATGTATGCCGATAATGTGCCCGGTGTGTTTTCTATCGCTCGGGGGTTTACATATGCACCCAAAAGCATGAGCGCCATTCCCTCCCGCAACCCCTGTATCACAGCTTCCATATATATGACATTGAGAAAGGCGTTGAGTTTGAGGAGCGTACACTCCGCCCCCAGTGCTCTGCATCTCAAGCAATCACTCGCGCCAAGCCTTGATCTGTAGATATCGCCTGTGTAAGGGTACAACCCTCCGGTCCTGACATACTCTTTGAAAGAGATTTTCATTTACCTGTACTCGGAGAGTGCCTAAGTACAGAGCACCCTATAAAATTGGACATGATAAGGAAAAAATTACAATTCTAGAGCCCTCCTGAGTAAGGGTGAGAGTTTAACAGCCATGTGATAGCCAGTTTTACCATAATCATCAAAAGATATTGCGGGCTTCATGGGAGGCAGTGGTGTTACATTTATAGTTGTACAGGGGGATAAAAGTCGGGTGCAGTGATACAACAGAGCGCCGGACTGACCCTTGTACCGGTGTACAGCATTAGCCTACGGTTGAGTTAAATCAATTATTATGCAAGGCCATTGACTTTATAAACTGAATGATGAGACCGATTTTGGGTTAAGCGCAGCTAAATTTTAGATAAATGGTATAAAATAAATTGTGCTTAGCCAAAATATTTGCATACCCTTCGTCCCTCCGCACCTCCTTTTTTGAGACATTTTCTGGGCCATGTGTATCTCCGTACCTGCTTTATGCTGGTAGAGGGCTTTTGCGATCAGTCGTTATGTTGATCTTCTTTCTTCTCGTTCATTAGAGTCCTCTTGGTGTCTAAAACCTTTCCTTGACGATTCTGCAGTTTTTGGGCTTATGGTGTGTAGGAATGGATATCTGGTTTTAGATTCAAACGATATAAGAATTAACATTTCATCTTTATTACATATAATTATTATCATCCTTCATTGCACGTCCCTTTTGCCCACAAAACCAACCGACAAATGTCGCTTCATCTCTCCATAAACCATGTCATGTCACTATTCCTACTGTGGCTTCTGCTGCGCACTCCTATCGCCCCAATTCATGGTTCTCTTGATAGAATCAAACCAATCCTTATTGTCCATCCTATACTGCACCGTAGGAAGTGGATACTGACTTGCCACGATTGTAACATAGTCCCCCTGATGCAGTTCACACCTTTCCCTGCCATCAAAACTCACCCAGCTCGTTGTCCTTGCATCATATGGGACCCCTATCCGGAGCACCATGGAATCAGGTAAGATTAATGGACGGAAGGTCAGAGAGTGGGCGCATATCACCGTTACCAACATCCCCGGTAGTGCAGGATGACACAACCCCCCTCCTGCTGCGAGTGAATAAGCCGTGCTACCAGTTGGTGTGGCCACACATACTCCATCCGCCGCGATATGGGTCAGAAAATCGTCGTTTGCATACAATTCCGTCGTTGCCATAGTCGGGTTGGGGCCTCTATCGACCACAATTTCATTCAAGACGACTTTTGTTCCGTGAGATGAAGGTCGGTGCGTCGATTCCTCCTCTGCCTCCGGGTTCAGTAGCTCTTTTCGTAGGTCTCTGTTGTGGTCCCCTCTGTTCAAAGATCGCATTATTGTCCCTTCGAAACGTAATCGGAGGCCGACTGTAACACCGGATTCTCCGAACATTGATTCTAAGGTGGAGCGGAAAGAACAGAAATCGTGTTTTGTTAAGAAGCCGAGGGATCCGAGGGCGAAGGATAGAACTGGTGGGACGACTTTTTGAAATAGCCAGCTGGCGTAGAGGACTGTTCCATCGCCTCCAAGCTGGAGAAGTTAGCATAGGATTCCGACAAAGTGATAATCGGCGGTCAAAATCAGAATAAATAGGTAGGTGCAGGGAATATACTGTTATCACGAAATCGAAACCACCGGGCTTGGTCGTACACATCTCCGGCGTCCAATATCCAAGCTTCCCTAATTCTTTTCCGGGTGTGATTTTCAACTCCGTGAAAAGTGCGTCGACATGGAATTGTGGTTTGCTTTCAAATGAATTCTCGATGTACCTAGTTCAAAACTGAAGATCAGCTGCATTCATCCAAGAAAGATAGCCCCACGCAGGGGAATGAGGTGAAAAGAAACATACACATACACATTATATCCATTTTCTAATAGCCACTTTGAAAGTTCCCGGGTCTGTGTGATTAGGCTCTGATCCCACGGTTTGCTGAGGATGAAAACATCTTTAACTTTCATATGGAGCTGTACATTCGCTACCGCCGGCGTTAGCACAATCCCTCAGTCATGGACTCGGCGCATCTCCACAAAGCCCGTTAAAGTTAATAGAACCCGCAAAGTCTTGAAAATCGACGTAGCCTACATCACTCATGAATTTTAAACTCCTCCCCACAGTCCCACCCATTCTCTCTTAATATTTCGGTGAAGGGAACTTACAATATTTTCTGCCCATCTCCCTTAAGCCCAACACCATGTCATGCAACTGGTTCCTGGTCATCTTTTTGAGATTACACCCCTCAACACCATCCACTAAATCCGCCGCGTCAGAGACATGTTCCCAATTCCCTAAGATCTTATGGAGAAATGCCGAGCCTGCTCTTATGTTGTCGCGGTCTTCGCCGTGGAGGGAGGATTTTCGGCGTCGTACACTATCGACATGAGGATCGAATCGGACTTGGATAAAATGCTCTGCATCGGACTGCGAAAGAATGTCAGAAATAATTGGTAGTTGCACAAAAAAGGCTTCGTAAATGGAGGTGTAAGAAGCCACAGGTTGAGGTGCCAGAGAAGGGAAGATAAAAGGCAAATACCGAGTCGTCTGTAGTTTCCTCTGTTTGAGTTCCGTTTACTTCGCCAGCTTCGTAAACGACTTCGCTTATCCCATCAACACTGTCACAAGTATCTTCCTCTGAGTTAAAGTGGACCGATTGTGCTGGACCTGCCGTTTGGTTTCTATGATTTGGCGTCGTCATTGTTTCTAATTGTCGTTGCGTGGTGGAAGTGAGGTTCAAGTGGGGTTGGAAATTTGGGACGTATATTAAAGCGGCTATTATTCCTGGCTCAAGATGCAGAAGGATGGTGCATCACCGGGTGTTGGCGACAAACTGGGTAATTTGCACGGTCGCGATGGATACACGTTGGTAGCCCTCTGGTTCCTCAGGTTGCCGCACAGGATTATGACGTCATGGGCTTTGGAAACGCGCGCAATGACCCTAACCCATAGACCAGGTGCTTGAGGGTCGAGTTGATGAAGATGTCGCTCGCTATATACAGCCGCTACACCATACATGTGTGTGAACAAGATGTTATCGGATTAGAAATTTTGCTTCCGACATAAATTACAGCCATATTTACATGGTTGCGTGTTTCCTAATGTTTCTTATATAACTAGTTATGTTGCTTGATCACCGTCTTCGCAAAGCTTCATCGGTGAAGGAAATGGTTAAGGATTTGCTGATGAAAATGAATAACTTCCTGAAGGAGATTGCGTAGTTAACCGGATGAAGAGGCCATGCATCCTAAAACCCCCCACGCTTCACCTAGCAGTGATAAACAGTCACGTAGAAATCACGAGTGCGCTTCGAATCAGAGTACTGTCGGAATCAATACAAAGGATAAGATACTCAGCAGAACAGCACTCGTGTGGCAATGAAAGAAGTGCCACAGAGCAATGTAGTTGCTGAAAAAATTATAACGCTATAATTTCTCTGTGTTATTTGGGCTCAATCATGACAACTTATGTGCATTCTGTACAGGAATTTTGGGCAATCGTGCCTGGTAGTATTTCTATGCTATTCCCGGTAGGACCCTATTGAAATAATAATTCTTTTTAGACAAGCATGATGTTATGCATTGGATTGCTTTCCGTCATTATGGGGCCCGATGGATGGTGGTGAGATAAGAGAAAGAAATGGGCCGCGTTCAGAATTGAGTATATCAGCTGTTAAGCTGCATATATAGACAGGGAATAACTTCCGTCAGTGAGAATGAAAGAAATTGAATTAATATAGACGATCATTTTTTCACGACTGACCGTTCTCTATTCAACGGATTTATCGACTAGAATTTATCCGCTCTGATATGTATACTCGAAACTAGGCGCAATACCTGATTCTCCTACCAGATGTCTCGTCAAATACCTGTGAACGGAACCCTTGTCTAAAGCGCCTAGCGCCCCTACCTTAGGCACGAGTACAAAAACATTCTAATGGAGGTACTACAGGGGATATCGGCCCAGTTGTTGTCATCAGACGAGGTTTTACGTTGCAGCCTTGAGCTCCCTGCCCATGGGGTGTAAGCAAGGCAGCCGTGGCAAAGAGCCAGAATCGCCATGCAGAATACTTCATTTTTGTCTATTCTCAGTATAGGTTCTATTATACGGATTCATGCCTTTAACATACTCTGGACTGCCAAACCTCCGGAACACTGCCACGCCACGAAAGTAGGTGTTCTGGCACGATACACAAAATAATTTCAACTATAAGAGAACAACCCCTCAATAATATCTACAGAGCAGCAATGCTCGTTGTACAAGGACTTCTATACTACAATTGGCATATTTTCACTATTACTCATTGTGTATCATGCCGTGCATACCACCTATATTCGTACGATTGCAGTGTGATGGAAACCGAACGTAACAGAAAATCCGAAAGGCTAAGAGGGACAGAAAGAACATTTAAAAATTTTAGAGGGTCCAAGTGAAGTATACACCTTTATGACGGAGCATAGATTAGAATGTGGAGGAGGTAATCCTTTTCGTTGTGGATGTTCAAGTAGAGGACGAGAAATCACGCTTTTGAGACAGGCAGATGAATCATGAAGGATTTCTTTTGGGCTTTGATGCATGTTGCGAGCTGTCAACCCTTCTGAACAGTTCAGCCCCAGTCTAAAATATTGCTTGTAACGTACATGCATGACTGACCCATGTTCATTTGTTTGTATTATCTTTGCGTTTTGTTAGGTCGTTATATTACCAAAAGCATTATAAATTACTGATGTTATTGAGGGCAATATATTATGATCATGATCTCGTGGGAAGGAATCCGGCAGCTTTTAGGATGTAGGCAATTTGCTGCACGTTGAAGAATATATGTAGTTACCAGGTAGGTACACAGGTACATAAGGTGTATGGACCACGCAAGCTCAGCTGAAATAGCACATGCGGGGTTTTTGTTTTGAGGCTGCGCACACCATCGTCAACCATACCATCGAACAGACTTCATCGTTGCCTACTACCATCGTCCCCCGCCACCATATAAAAACTCGACATCTACGATATTTCCAGCCTACGAAACCGCCGGCGGTTTATGGATCCACTAAGCATTTCCGCGGCCGTTGCCGGCTTCGTGGGGCTTGCAGGCCAGATTCCTTCCATGTTGAAGAACTTGAAGGACTACTATGATGGTGTTAAATACGCCCCCGCTGAAGTTCAAAGCCTTCTCGAGGAAGTCGAGGCCTTTTGCCAGGTTCTTGAGTATTTTAGAAACTTCCTACAAAACGACGATCTTAAGGGACGTAGATTCCAGGACTCTTCTGTCCTTCGAAAAGCAATCGAAGCCTGCGAATCCCAGCTGAAAGAGCTTCACCAAAGGCTGGCAGATATCTCCGATGCCTGTTCGAGTACCAAGACGTCGACGGGATTACTTACACGCACGAGGTGGCCATTTAAGAAGGGCGAACTTCAACAGACTGTCGTGAGGCTGCAGGGGCTTGTAAAAATTTTCCAGTTCTGGGTGATGACGAAGAATTAGTATGTTTATATCCCATTGCATCCCTCAAATCACCACACTTCTGATGCATGCCAGTGAGCACATGGCCGGAACATTCGCGGTGGTACAGTCGCAGCTCTACGATAATCGGCAAGAAATCGAAAAGATGGCAACCGACATGCAACGCTTGTCACTTTCGGTGCCTTCCAATTTGCAACAGCGAATGTCCGAGATATCGCAGATGAAGACACTACTCTCCGAGCTAGCAGAATTCAACATGAAGGAAGTCCGCAACATCTCACGCGGGATAAACGAGGTTCAGGACAGATTGCAAGGTATGTCTGCCAGAAGCAGCGCATACGCTTTCGACTGACAGGTACCAGATGATGAGATTCAGAAAATGATGCCGTGGATATCAACGTTGCAACCCCACAAAAGACATCAAGATATCCGAAAACAGCGAGTTCAAGGCACTGGTGAATGGTTTCTACTCCAACCGGAATTCGAGAAATGGAGGGACAGCGAATTGGCAGGAGATGGTGGTATAAGTTGTGTCTTAGCCTGCTCTGGGATGCCAGGTGCGGGAAAGTCCGTTATTTGGTATGTTGTGAAACTTGAGACCAACCTGAGTGAAAACTTGCTGATGTGATATTCCATGATCCAGTTCTCTGGTTTTCGATCATCTCAAGAGGAAGTTCAAGTTCTCCTCAGCAGAAAGAGCTTGTGTGGTCTGCCTATATTGCGATTACGGAGACGAAAAGAATCAAACCTCAGAAAACATGATTGGTGTGCTTCTGAAGCAAGTCATAGCAAGACTCAATAATTCGGGTTCATTACCACCGGATACCATCTCTACTTTGCGGGAGCATCTCAACGAACAGAAAAATATTGACCTACAGGAAGCCTGTCAATTGTTAGTGGGAACAGTCAAGCAGCTTCAAAAGTTCTATGTGTGTATTGATGCCCTGGACGAGTGCAATTTGCATCACCGCAGAGAGTTGGTGCAATCCCTCGAGAGGATCTCAGGCGAATGTAACCGCCAGACCTCAGTACGGATATTCTTTACGGCAAGACCTCACATCGGCCTGAAGGACATCATGGAACGCAATCCAAGACTCGGCCCTGTAGAGTACTTGACTTTAAAGGCACAGTCGGATGATATCAGAAGATACGTATCCCACATAATCGACTTGGACGACAATGGCGACTGTATGACGGAAGAGCTTAGAGGCCAGATTCTGGAAAAGATCCTCGATAATTCTGACGGAATGTGAGTGCTGAAACCTTTCATAAACAATAGTAAAAGTCTTGGTCGCGGATTATTTGATATGTCTAGTGTTACTGTAAAAGAAGACCACTAACACATCAGACAAATACAGGTTTCTACTGCCGGCTCTTCAAATCCAAACCGTATTAGCCCGGCCGACCATCAGCAAACGGCGTGCGGCCCTCCTCAACATGCCCACGAAACTCGAATTGGCTTTCGCAAGTACCATCACCAGGATCCAGAACCAAGAGTCTGAAAGGTCACATCAAGCCCTTGAGGTGCTCAAGTGGATATTCCTCGCCAAACGCCCATTGTCCGTCATGGAGTTACGCCATGCTCTCTCGGTCACGATTGATCAACGCGAAATGAAATCCGGAAAAGTGTCACTGGCGTACGATCAGACACTAGACTGGGACAACCGTCCTTCTGAGAGATCATTGATAGACTGGTGCCTAGGCCTGGTTATCATAGATGAGGAGACTTCCACCATCCGACTAGTACATAAGTCTCTCCATGATTACTTGACATCGCTGTACGAGGAGGGTGAAGTATTCCCCAGTGGTCATGACGAGATAGCATACACTTGCTTACAGTATATGCTCTTTCTTGATGATGAAGACGGAATAGATGCGAGGACTCAGAAAGTGGCCGAGGATATCAAAGATCGACGCCGGGCGAGGTTCTGTCTTCTCGACTATGCTACCACTCACATTGGACACCACCTATCCGATACAGTTCCACGCACATCATATATGATCCGCGCATTGTTTCCGGACACAGTAGACCTCCGTCGCATTTCCACAGGCCTTCGCTCGACGTTCCTGCATCCATTTCATACACGGAGGGAGAGATATATTTGTTCCAAACATGAATACAGTGCTACAATGCAAATCCACCTGCGCTTACAGTTCGTCATCAGCTGTGGATTAGAAACCGTTTTCACCGATCTACTAAATGTATTGCCCGAGACAATTGATTTCAACACCAGATTAGGCAGCAGTACAATGCTGCTACAGGCGTCCCGTGTTGGTCTGAAGAGGATCGTGTGTATTCTGTTAGGGAGCATAGTGGAAATCAACTCTAACGACAGTAAAGAAATGACCGCATTATTGTGGGCATCTGAAAACGGCCACGAGTCAGTGGTCAATCTCCTCCTACAGGCAGAAGGTATCGATATCAATCCGACTGACTATCGCGGCCTAACAGCATTGTCATTGGCATCCAGCAACGGCCACGAGTCAATTGTCAAGCTTCTCCTACAGGTAGAAGGTATCGACGTCAATACGAGGGACCGTTACGGCCAAACCGCATTGTCAAGGGCATCTATGCACGGCAATGAGTCAGTTGTAAAGCTGCTCCTCCAGGCTGAAGGTATCGATATCAATTCGCAGGACGGTAACGGCCAAACCGCAGTGTCATGGGCATATTGCAACGGCCACGATTCAGTTGTTGATCTGCTTCTAGAGGCAGAAGGTATCGATATCAATTCGAAGGACTTTTCCGACCGAACAGCATTGCTATCAGCATCCAAAAATGGCAACGAGTCAGTTGTAAAGCTGCTCCTACAGACATCAGGTATCAGCACCAATATAAGAAGATTTCCCTTCGAAAGGACAGCATTGTCGTTGGCATCCGAATATGGCCACGAGTCAGTTGTAAATCTACTCTTGCAGGCAGAAAGTTTCGATATCAATACGCAGGACCGTGACGGCCAAACCGCACTGTCATTCGCATCCACAAGAGGCCATGAGTCGGTTGTGAAGCTGCTCCTACAGGCAGAAGGTATCGATATCAATTCGCAGGACGCTTGTGGCCTAACCGCATTGTCACGGGCATCCTGTGAAGGCCATGAGTCAGTCATAAAGCTGCTGTTACAGGCAAAAGGTATCGATATCAATTTGGAGGACAATTACTGCCAAACCGCATTGTTTTGGGCATCCGTAAGCAGCGACGAGTCAGTTGTAAGTCTGCTTCTACAGGCACGAGGTATCGATATCAATGTGAAGGACGGTTCCGGCCGAACCGCATTGTTAGCGGCATCAGAGCACGGCTACGAGTCAGTTGTCAAGCTGCTCCTACAGACACCGGGTATTAGCATCAATATAAAGAGCTTTTTCTTCGAAAGGACAGCATTGTCATTGGCATCCGAATATGGCCATGAGTCAGTTGTAAATCTACTCTTGCAGGCAGAAAGTACCGATATCAATTCGCAGGACTGTAACGGCCGAACCGCACTGTCATTCGCGTCCAGCAACGGTCAGGAGTCGGTTATCAAGCTGCTCCTACAGGCAGAAGGTCTCGATATCAATTCGCAAGACACTCGCGGCTTCACCGCATTGTCATGGGCATCTCGCAACGGCCACGAGTCTGTCGTAAGGCTGCTTTTACAGGCAGAAGGTATCGATACCAATTCGGAGGACTATTACTGCCAAACCGCATTGTCATGGGCATCCATAGGCAGCCACGAGTCAGTTGTAAATCTGCTTCTACAGACAGAAGGTATCGATATCAATTCGAAGGACTGCTCCGAGCCAACCGCATTGTTATCGGCATCCAAAAATGGCGACGAGTCAGTTGTAAATCTCCTCCTACAGGCAGCAAGTATCAATATCAACGCGCAGGACCGTAACGGCCAAAGTGCACTGTCATTGGCATCCAGCAATGGCCATCACTCAGTTGTAAATCAGCTGCTGCACGCAGCAGGTATTGATATCGATTCAATGGACAAGGACGGCCGAACCGCATTTTCAAGGGCATCCAGCAACGGCCACCAGTCAGTTGTACAGCTGCTCCTACAGACAGAAAGTATCGATATCAATTTGAAGGACTACGACGGCCGAACCTCATTGTCATGGGCATCCGAAAACGGCCACGGGTCGGTTGTAAAGCTCCTCATAGAGGTCGAAGGTATCGATATCAATTCAAAAGACCGTTCCGACGGAAAGACCGCATTATCGTGGGCATCCATCTACGGCCAAGAGTCGGTTATCGAGCTGCTCCTACAGGCAGAAGGTATTGATATCAATTCAGCGGACGAAGATGGGCTGACCGCATTGTCACTGGCATCCATCCAGGGCCACGAGTCGGTTATCAAGCTGCTCCTACAGGCAGAGGGTATTGATATCAATTCAGCGGACAAATATGGCCGAACCGCATTGTCATTGGCAGCCGAAGAATACGAGGAGTTGGTTATAGTCGAACTACTCCTACAGGCTGAAGATATTGATATCAATTCAGCGGACGAAGATGGGCGAACCGCATTGTCATGGGCATCCGGAAACGGCTTCGAGTCAATTGTAAAGCTGCTTCTACAGGCAGAAGGTATCGATTTCAATTCGAAAGACCGTTCCAGCGGAAAGACCGCATTATCGTGGGCATCCCGCTACGGCCGCAAGTCGGTTGTCAAGCTACTCCTACAGATGGAAGGTATTGATATCAATTCGATGGACCGTGACGGCCGAACCGCATTGTCATGGGCATCCGAAAACGGCCACCAGTCACTTGTGCAGCTTCTCCTCCAGAAAGAAGGTATCGATATCAATTCAGCAGATGAAGATGGGCTGACCGCATTGGCATGGGCATCCGGAAACGGCTACGAGTCGGTTATCAAGCTACTCCTACAGATGGAAGGTATTGATATCAATTTGGAGGACAACGAAGGCCGGACTGCGTTATTCTGGGCATCTAACAGAGGTTATGATTCGATCGCAAACCTACTTCTCACCGCTGGAGCTATTTCTGAGCCCGAGTCCCCTATACCGGAAAACGCAGTCGAACCCGACACATAAACTATGGATCACTGGCAAAGTCATTTTTTATAGTATGATTAAATAATTTGAAGGGGCGGAATACGCAGGTCGCAGGATGGATTAAGATATTTTTATCGCTGTTTGTGGTTCTGGTTCTTCGCGTTCATATTTTCTTTTTTCGATCTTTCCTATGTTAAACACTCTCTCAATTTTCATTTGCAGGAATTTTCGAAATAGTTATGATGTTACGATGGCAATCGATGAGGTCCAATTGGGTATGGGGTTGGTGGGAGAATGTTTCGTTTTTATTAATAGTTATGATGTTACGATGGCAATCGATGAGGTCCAATTGGGTATGGGGTTGGTGGGAGAATGTTTCGTTTTTATTAATAGTTATGATGTTACGATGGCAATCGATGAGGTCCAATTGGGTATGGGGTTGGTGGGAGAATGTTTCGTTTTGATTGTCACAGTTTTTGCGTGGCGGAGGAAGGGATGTTTTTTTTTTGTTGCTATAATGAACCTTTGGCACTATGATTCTGTTTTTGCCTCTCTTAATGAATGAATGATCATCCTTAAACAATGTAACAACACCCAGTGTTATTTTCCTTCTCCTGCGCCTGTCCTTCGGGCCTTCGACCTTTCTCTTAAGATCCAGTAACTCCTCCAGAACAGATCACCGCGGGTCTGACTCCTTTCAGATTTTCTTCTTCCTAAAATCCTCCTCTGGTGAAATTCATCGTGCTGCTCTTATTATTCGCCAGAAACACCTTCGAAACCCCTCAGCCACTCTTGGTATAAATCTTACATCACTACCCAATGCAAGGCAATGTATTTGTATATGTAGTACAAAAAGAACCTCAAAGCAACACCCCAACTCAAATGTTCTAAACTCAACACAGTGTTGCCATAACACTGCCAAGTCACGATTAAATCAGGCCTAGGATGAGGCGCCACACACAACCGGAACATCGCATCAATCAGTAGATATTTTGAGAGCAAAATTAATTTCTATCATGTATGGAAAAGCAAGTATTCGTAGTTTTTCCATTGTAGTTCTGAGTTCCTCCCATGGCTACTGCAGACGCGGGTTACAAACAGACGAGTGACATACGATGAGTAGCTCACTATGCACCCCGTCACCAAAATTCGCACTTGTTTTGTATATAATTTTCTTTACTAATTCATTGATTTATTAAATCATACACTACTTGAAGTCTAGAAGGTCTATGTATTATAAAAGAAACCAGAATTTCGTATTCGTGATCAAAGGCATCTAGTGGGGTTTCCCAATCTCCTACTACAGAGTTTGTCAGCTACTTCGCTTCCGTAGCGATACCATGTTTCACAATAACTATCATTGTATCCTATTAAAACCCTGTCACAAAAAGGTACATCATTAAGGAAACCTCATCATCCAGTGCTAATATATCCCAAATTCAAGAAAAAAAAAGCCATCTAAAAACCCGGCATGGCAAATTAAACAAACTCCCCAACGTCACGAAAGACGCCACAAAATCATAATCTCTCTATCAAACGGGAATGCAAGAGAAAGGTGGAGGTAGAGGAGTGTATTCATTGAGAACGATAGTGATCTAGCTCTACGCGTCTACAGAGGGAGATATACCCAATATGGAAAGTCCACCTCCACGTGCCAGCCACGTAAGCGCTAAGTGCGGCTAAGACACCGGAACTTCAGGCGACCTTTGACATTCTAAAAAATACTCCTCTCTTATCTCAGTTGCATGGTAAAGGTAATGTAACAAAGCATATACCAATCATCGCCGGTTATATATTTCTAACCCCATCATCTATTACATACATATGTACATACCTATATTACTTCTCTACTGTACTGCTATCTCCCGCTAAGATATCTCCCGCTAATATATTTCCTGCTACATACCATGTACATACCATTCTTCCAATCCCTCTAAAATCCCTCTACCATTATGTTAAACACCATCCCCAGTCACCACAGAATCCCTCATAACATTTCAACAATCTCGATTCCCGATGACTCATGAGTTATCAAAAATCCCTATTTCCGACAACGCCGCGCTAAACAGTCCAAGTAGGGCACAACCCTCACTCGCCTACACCACATCCACGCGGACCACGGTACTCCGCCTTAACTTCTCACCAGTCACCAGTCACCAGTCACCAGTCACCAGTCACCAGTCACCATAGCTATGTTTTTCTTTCTTTTTTTGCTCTTTGTAAACAAAGGGTTCCGATATATACCAAAAGCGGTTACATAGGAACACAAAAGCTTTCGTTAATCCCATCCCCTGTAGGCTGTAGTAAGTCAAGAAAAAAGAAGCCCCATAACATAATCCCCATGAATCCTCTCATGAAAACAGAAAACAGAAAAACAGAAAAAAAAGAACAGCAGCAGATCCAAGTGAGAGCCTCAGAGTTACAGCTTACCTGCGAGTCTATGAATCCGTACCATTCCCAGCCCATATCCATCCGTAGTCATATTATTTCCAGCACAGTAGTCCGTAGTCAGTAGTCCGTAATCAGTAGTCCGTAATCAGTAATCATCCCATAAGCGACCCCAGTTTTCGCAAGCGAGTACACCATACATAACCAGGCCGGTGGTGCTAATAGTGCTACTAGTGCTAATAGTGCTAATAGTGCTAATAGTGCATCATCACCATCTTTTCAGGAGCAACACCACTCGTGTAACTTTTCGAAAGATGGTTCCAATATTCCATCTACCTCTATCTCCCACCTCTCCCACCACGATATTAAAACCCTTTTATTTTTCAAAGAAAGAAAGAAAAAAAAAAAAAGCAAGCAAGCAAGTAAGCAAGCAAAACATAGCAGTGGTGACTAGTGACTGGTTGGTGACCGGTTAGAAGTTAAAAGTTAGGGCGACGCGTGGTGGTGTAGGCGAGTGAGGTGAGGGTTGTGCCCTACTTAGATTGTCTAGTGCGGTGTTGTCGGAGTTATCTTATAGGGATCCTTGATTCCTTGATTCCTTGGTTCGGGATTTTTGAAATGCGCAGGAATTGTGTGATGACTGGGTGTAATGTTTAATACGGTTGGTGTGATGGTTAGTGGAATTGTGGAGGTGTTGGAAGAATGTGGGTATGTAGCAATAATTACTCGTGCCTAAAGCGGCTTGGGGGGATAAAGCTTTCGTTATTTCCTTACCCCTGCCCACCCCCTGCCCACACCGGTGGATTCTCGTAGTAAGTAGTAAGTCGTAAGTCAAGAAACAAGAACCCCCACGACATAATCCCGTGGTCCAAGGATCGTCTCATGAGAAAGAAAAAAAAAAAAAATTAGAGCCCTAGAGTTACAACTTACCCACGAATCCGTACCATTCCCAGCCGATATCCGTAGTCATGTTATTTCCAGCACAGTAGTCAGTAATCAGTAATCAGTAATCAGCAATCATCGTATGTAGAAGTGGCCCCGGTTTGAGTATGCGCGTACACCATAACCAGGCCGGTGGTGCTAATGGTGTATTATCACCATCTTGGCATGAGTAATATGTACTTAATATACCACCCGTGTTGATTTTCGCAGTATATGGGTTTAATTGTGATAAATATCAATAAGTGTATCTCTGGGTATCAAAAGTATGCAGGTATGGATATATGGATATATGTAGAACTGAGTATAGTTGTGGTTATTACGAAGTCGGGAAGCTGGGAAGCTGGGAAGCTGGGAAGCTGCATACTCCAGAGTTCCAGAGTTCCAGAGTTCCAGAGTTCCAGAGTTCCAGAGTTCCAGAGTTCCAGAGTTCCAGAGTTCCAGAGTTCCAGAGTTCCAGAGTTCCAGAGTTCCAGAGTTCCAGAGTTCCAGAGTTGCAGAGATTTCCAATGATCAAGACCATACTAACTATTTTTCATACAGTCTCATGATTCCCAAAGTGATCTTAAAAAAATCAAAACTAAAAATCAAAACTAGAAATCAAGAAAGGAAAAAAAAAGGGGTTTCCGTTTCCACGTTAAGTTTTTTACAAGTTCTTCACAAGCTTCCACCCCTCCTCATTACCTCCTCATCATCAAAACCACCAATGCCACGTCAAAGAAAAAAGATGAGAGGAAAAAAAAAGTTGATATGAATAGCATCTACCTACTATCAATCATTGAATAATTTTTGATGTAAAAAGAAAAAAAAAAAAAAAAAGAAAAACAGTGATGAGAGAGACATAAAAAAAAACAGCATAGCAAACAAGTCGTAAGATGAACCCCAAAAAAGACAAATTTAGTACACCTCCGTTATAAAAGAAAATCCCAGAAAACAAAAAACAGCCCAAATCCCTAGTGTTACACGCTTTGAAATGAAATAATAGTATACTCTCCTCCTCTTTAAATCATCCCCCGACCTCGACAACGCTTTCTTACCTATCGACCTGTTAAGGAAGATGTTTAGAAGTCCTCGTCAAAGGCCAATCCACCGTCATCAGCCTCGGCCTCTCCAGCTGCCGCTGGGGTTCCGGGTGCTACATCCTCCTTGGGCTTAGGTGCCTGCTTAGCATTGCTGAACACACCAGCCTTCTGGTAGTCACCAACGCGCTTCTCGAAGAAGTTAGTCTTTCCGTTCAAGGAGATAGACTCCATGAAGTCGAAGGGGTTGGTGGAGTTGTAGTGCTTGGGGTTACCCAAGGAGAGAAGTAGACGGTCAGCGACGAATTCAATGTACTGAACCATCAACTTTGAGTTCATTCCGAGAAGGGCCACAGGAAGCGCCTCAGTAAGGAACTCGCACTCAATACCGACAGCCTCAATGATGATGTCACGAACAGCATCCTGGCTAGGACGGTTCTTGAGGTGGGAAAACAAAAGACAAGCAAAGTCGGTGTGAAGACCCTCGTCACGAGAAATAAGCTCGTTGGAGAAAGAGAGACCAGGCATAAGACCACGCTTCTTGAGCCAGAAGATAGACGCGAAGGATCCAGAGAAGAAGATACCCTCGACGGCAGCGAAGGCAACGAGACGCTGAGCAAAGGTGGACTTGGTGTCCTCAATCCACTTAATAGCCCACTCGGCCTTCTTCTTAATGCAGGGAATAGTCTCGATGGCATCAAAGAGGTATGCACGCTGCTTGCTGTCGGAAACGTAGGTGTCGATCAATAAGGAGTAGGTTTCTGAGTGAATGTTCTCCATCATGATCTGGAAACCGTAGAAGCAACGAGCCTCAGGGACCTGGACCTCATTGCTGAAACGCTGAACAAGGTTCTCGTTAACGATACCGTCGGAGGCAGCGAAGAAGGCAAGAACGTGGGAAATGAAGTAGCGCTCGTCGTTGTTGAGGCGTTTGTTCCAGTCGTGAAGGTCTTTGGAGAGGTCGATTTCTTCTGCGGTCCAGAAGGAAGCTTCGGCCTTCTTGTACATTTGCCAGATCTGTAGAAAGTATTAACTGACGCGTATTCTAGACAGCTATAAGGAATCTGACGCGTACCTCGTGGTACTTGATGGGAAAGAGAACGAAGCGCTGCTTGTTCTCCATCAACAAGGGCTCGTCGGCTTCAAAGCTCTGGATAGACGAGGGAAGGTTGACAAGCTTCTCCTCGGGCTGGGAGGCAACCTTCACAGGCTCGACGCGAACCTGGTTGGCAGCCTTCTTGAGGGCAGTCATGTCCATGTTGAAGTCAATGGGCTATTCAGTCGTGAATTAGCACGCGGATTGGTATCGGAGTATTCGAAGAGTCATACCACAGCGGTGACAGACATGATTGCAGATGTAGTGAACGAAGACGGAGTGGTAGTTTAGTCGTTAAAGATCGTGAGGATTATGATCAAATCGTAAAGAATGTGCAAAACAACACGCTTCTCTTTAGGCGTTCTCGTAATTGTGGGGTAAAGAAACGACGTGTGAGATGAACTGCTTTTCGATCGCGTTGCGTTGTGTTGATGCAGAGGAGCAGAGCGTGTAAAGTGGGAAGGAAGTTGGGGTGGCTTTATAGTGACCAAATTTTGCCTGCATCAATCCTTCGACGCGTGTGTTTAGGTTCCTCTCTAGGTGCCTTCGACGGTAGGTTTAGGTGAGTTTAGGTGATTTTTAGTTGATTTAGATGACCTTTTTGGGTTAAAGCAGCGCGAATCCCTGGTGAAGCCCTAGATAATCCTGGCCGCTGCAGGGATTCAACCTCTTCGTACCCCTTGCGAGTGACGCCTACCAATTCGACGCGCCAACTGTCGTAATCTGGTTAGTCCTAATGTAAATTTATCAGATTGTCTTGATAAGCCAGGGTCCAAATCCGTGTTACCACGGCAACAGAGTGTCAATTAAACCGCCGAGAGCCTCTAGGAACGCCTGGTCTTTCGGGGAGACCTGGGAGAGACCTGGGAGAGCAGTTATCAGGAAGCGAGACTAGCTTATTCTGGATACGAAGACGCGACCGTAGACCATCAACAACGCGAACACGGAGGTGAACACGACCGGGAGTTACAGACGCGTGATCAGCAGCACTGGGCAGAGGCCAACGTGTACGAAAAGCAGTCAAGGGGCGTCCAAGCAAAGCAAAGCAAAGCAGCACAGGTGAGATCGAGCACAGGTGCCAGAGCTTCATTGCATAACCTTCTTTCGCCGCCACAGGTATAAAGAAATGGAGTGATAGGTCTTCAAAATATTATCCTTCAAAAGTTAAATTCTGCACTTTCTTGTTATACTTGAAGAATAATAAAAACGCGTTATAAGGGCGATTTAATATTCCGACGCGTATGCGGGGTATGGTATGTCTTGCTAAAGTACCTGAAAAAAAAAAAGCACGCACGGACTCGGCGTTCGGATATACCATGTAGTATGTCACCATACCAGAGTGGTGTGATGAATCCACCATCCCGGTACCTGAAGCCTTCGATCCTTCAAGAAACCACAGCTCAATGGGTGGCTTCCCGGGGTGTCTGCGAAAACTCTCCAGATTATAAAACCTATTCCTAAATAAACGCGCCATCCCGCGGACCATTTTTCGGCTGATTTCCTAATGTAGCGAAAAGGTGTGAAATGTAAAAATATCGCTTGAACTTGTAGATAGAGAGCTTTATTGTAATATGCTTACATTGTTGAGTTACTCTTACAAATTCGCTTTCATATTTTGTGGTGGTTGTGATTTTGTTGCGTGCGGGCACGAAGCATAGCTAACATCACCAACTCCACCCAGCTTCGTCAACATCACCAACCCCGCCCGCTCTTGTCGCTGTAGCAACGTAGAGTTCTCAGCTTTCGGCGCGTCGCTTCGTGTGTAGTCAACACACCCTCATTTCTTTTTTTCTGCGCTATGCAATGCAGTCTGTAAGTCTTAGCTTCTTTAGAACACGCTATACCAATTATGCGTATACAGTCGTGTACGTGCGTCTGTGTATAGAGTTGAATCTGGGGGCTGCTGGCTCTAAACGAGATCCGCCGAAAACCGTTAGCTTCCTTCATTTCACGTTAGACTCTTCCATTTCAAGGTTCGCAGTTTTCCTCGGACACCCCGGGAAGCCACCCAATGTTGCGTCACCGATAATCCCGAGCTGACGGCATTGATCCGGAGTGTTCCGCATAACAAGCTGGACGGTGGACCAGACATGCCCTTACATATCCATCATAGAAAGCAAGCAAGACAGCGGCGTCACAGTTTTAAGTTTTATTATTCCGAGATCTGATCCGACCTGTACACCGAACTTTGAAGAAACGGTATGAACATATATGTAGTCATAAAAGTACAAAAAAAGATCTACAAAACCAAACGCTAACCCCTCAAGTAAACAGCTCGCTTAAAATACAACTATGGTGTGGTATTAAGACCCAAAGTGACGGATCTGACAAAAAGATACAAAAATCCTAAAATAAAAAAGAGGGTTTTTGAAAAAAAACAACAAAACGCTAGCATGGAATCGTCCGTCCCTCGTACTTCGTACTTCGTAATAAGCCATTTATAAAATAGTGTGTTTCTCTCGTAACCCTTTGTCAGCATTATAAAATCCATATAGGAAACCTCAAAACCTCGTTACTCCATAAAATTACTCATGCTTGCCGTAGCCTGAATAAACAGAGTAACTATCGCCCTCGATCTCTGCCTCAAGTTCCTCTTCGTTCAACCCTCCCTCCTCTCCCTCCTCTTCCTCTTCTTCTTCTCCAATCTCTCCCATTCCCATGCCCATACCGCCTCGCATTCCCATTCCATCCCCCAAAAATTCCTTCCGATGTCCACTCATCTTCTTCCTGAACATGCCAAGTTCATTCAATAACCCTTCTAACTGCAGTTCCATCTCCGATCTTGGGGTTGGTTCCGAATCCTCGTCGGTGCTATCATCTTCTCCATAGACAGCCGGAATAGGATTCTTCAAGCTATCAATAGCCAATCTAAGATGCAAGGTAAGAGTCTCATTCTTCATAGTCAAACTACGAATCTTTGACTCCGCAACAGCTCTGGCTTCTTCCATCTTCTCTTGCATGCGCTTAACCTCCGCCTGGTAAAGTTCAAGTTGCTCTCTATGGCCACCTCCTCTCTCCCCTTGTTCTCCAACCTCCATCTGAAGCTTTCTAATGGTCTCCTGCATATCGAGAATTTGCTTATCTCTCTCAGCCTGAGAGACCTGGTCCTGGTTAATGCGAGCTGTGGTGCGAATCTTCTTTGCCTGATCGGCGTAACGGAGCGTACTAAGCGTCTCGTCGTAGTCGGTAGGCGAAATACAAGCGATCATAGCGGTTTTAGAATTACCACCGAGCGAGTCTTTTAAAAGGTAGGTTAAGATACTGTCGCGGTATGGAATGACGTCTCGCCTGCGGGGTTTTTTGGTAAGTGAGTCTTCGGCGAGAGCGGCGATAACACGACCGAGAGTTGTAAGAGATTTATTAATATTAGAGCCTTCGCGAAGTCTGGCACCTGTTGCTCCTGTGCTGTTTGCGCGTTCTGAACCTGCGAGATCGACAAGACTGAGTGAATTGTGTCAGTGATGATGAAAACTATCAAGGATCGAAAACAAGGAGCATTTATAGGGTACGAGAGGGATTGGGGGTAAAGACAAACCGAATTCTTGCCAGTCTCTCCGTCGTCTCATCACCATCGTGACACTCGATTTGCTTTAACATAAGCGTAAACACAGCATGTGACCGACTCGACGTATCATTCATGTTTGTACTCGCCACAGTCCTTGACTTATCCCCCAATTTCATCCACTTCAATACCTCTGTAATACCCCTAACCGGTACCTCCGTCAAATCCTTGATATATGGACCATCTGTAGGGGACTCTCTGACTTTGAGATAGTAGGGTTCATCCCTTCTCGGTACCAGTAGATCCCTGACATGTTCATTATAAACCTCGAAGTAGCTTACCCGTACGGTATAAGTTACATTGGGGTTCATGTTCGCATCGATTCTTTCGAAGAGGTCCTTGCAGGTTCTTGGGATTAAGCCAGGTTGTTGAGGTGTTCCCATCATGGAATAAGATTTTCCAGCTCCAGTCTGTCCATAGGCGAAAATGCAGGTATGGTAACCTTGAAAATTATGGTCCAAGAATTCCTGGCCTAAACTATTGTAGATATCTTCCTGGGATGCGTAATTTGAGGCAGATGGGTCAATACTGCAAAAAGAATTATCGAAGGTGAAAGATTTCCGTTCGCAACCTTTAGCTCGACGATCTGGTGGGGGGTTGAGGTGTGTTTCTTGCGTTTGAGGGTTCATTTCGATTAGGTTGACGGCGCCTTTTTCAATCTCTGTAAATAGCAAGCTGTGTTAGCAATCGCTTTCTATATCCCATTTGTCGTCGCAGAACAGCTTCGACATCTTTTTCCCCCGCCTAACAAACATCTCCAGCTTGGATAGCAAGCAAAAATACCTCTCTGTAGGAAAGCTCTAGCTCTAACCACAACTCTCACGTTGCTATTCCCCGGCGGGGATTCTAAAGACGGAGGCATACTCGCAAGCGGCGACGGGATCCTAATATTCGTCGGACGATTCGAAGCAATGGCCGGAGTATTTGAAGAACGCAAGCTAGCGCTTGAAGCCGAACCTCTTAGCGAAGGTTGAGAGGAGAGGACTTTCAGGTGTGGACCTATTGGAGGCTGAGGGTGTGGAGGTTCTGACATAATTGCTGTTGATAGGGAAGGGCGGGGCGGGTAGAAGGGTTCACAGTAACGGGTTCGTCGAAGAGGGGGCTGATTTCACGGGCCCAAATGGAGAAAAGTTTACGCAGCAGATGTTGAGATAGGCGAAGTAAGACGTGCGGACACGGACGATGCGCTAACGCGCATAAGCTGTTGTTTGTGCTTTACAGATGGCGCAGGACAGGGATTAACCCCGTAACCCGGACGACGCAAGCGAGACGCTGGTGTTTAGGGCGATGCGCATCTGGGATATATACATAAACTTTCCATTTTGGGGAGCGGGATGTATTCCAGTTTTTTGTTCCTTTTCCATAAACATTACTTATTGTGGTAATTTTTGAGATTGAATTAAGCTTCGCTTAACACTCGGATGGCGTGCGTTAGGTCGACCTAAGCTGCGTGTTAAATCTTAGTCGCGATTTTGACACTTTCTGTACGTCATCAATGGGTAGCGAACTACTCTGAAGCAGGAGGACATTTATGAAATTATGTGCAAATGGACGAGGAAATACAGAAGCTATATAGGCTGGAAATCTGAATCTCCGTGTTGTCGGTTATAGATTCCGTGCCGTGCCTGCATAAATGTTTTTTTATTATTAATACAGGCGCCTTACTATTGAGAGACATCCGATGGAAACGGCAGTTAACATGAGACTTTCCGAACTCCAGCCCGGTACTAACATCACTTACCGGTTTCATTTCCTGTATCATAGTAAAGAATATTCTGTATTCTTTTGATGCTTATTATCTAGACTCTTGCTATCTGATATTAATAGTTATAACAGCCTACCGAAACTCTCGGATGTTGCAACCGACGAACATGGAGTATATGATGCATGATGGGCGCAACATTTCCAACCCGAGAATGAAAAAATACCGATGAAATAATTCCTGATCCAATACAAACGATCCTTTCAATTACTTACCATTAGAAAAAATGCAGACACCGCCACTATAAACTGTTAAAAAAAGGACATGAAGCCTCCCAGTTAGTATATCCGAGGACAAAGTACAAAATTCTAACACCTGGGCGCCGATATTGTTGATGGCCCACCAGTCTTTGGGGGGTGATGTATCTGGGGACCATTCCTTCGGACGCAGAGTAATTACGTCGAAGGAAGCCAGAAACCCGAGAACGCAATATGCTGTTGGGGTTAGGCAGCCAGGAGAAATAGGCTTTACAGACGGGGGCGAATTTTCATAAGATGAATCTCCAATGTTGATTTACGGGACGTATTCAGGAAAGGAACATTCAATCCAAAAAAAAAAAAAAAAAAAAAAAAAAAAAAAAAAAACACTGTAATAACTCATCAAGAATTTGAAAGGTATTGGCGGAATGATAGTTGTGCGCGTGGGGTTGTTTCTCATCTATTCTTGGATGTACTTTGGAAAGTTGGAGCTACATGGCGTCCAAATGTTTATCAGTAAAACTATTAAAGGGCTATATTGCAGCCTTAACCTGATACAGCAAGACTTACTCTACGAAACCGATGAACTATGGACATGAAGATAGACGACTTGGTTGATGGGTAGTGTATGTAGCTATGAAAAGGATCCTACTATATATATAAATTTTGAAACATTTTTCAGCCGAATAATGCAATCAAGGATCAAATATTTCGATTGAGACCTATAATCTGCTCTATATCTGTTTCTAATAGGAAGATCTGTTTGTAGTTTCTCGCCAAATATCTCAATTATAGCATCGCATTCTTCGTTTACAAATTACCAGTGACCCCAATACATGAATTTGCGCTCCGCAGAGTCCTGCTTAATGCAACGCCGCTCACTATATGGTCGGGAAGCCACAATTTTTATTAAAGCAGGTAGAAGCTTGTACGCTTCAATGCATATTATAACTTACAAGCTGTCCAAACTCTGGGGGATTGCAATTTCTGGAACTCATGTGAATAATCTGTGAGCTAGTTAGCTTTGGTGTCAGTATTTCCGGAACAATTTTTCATCGCTATTATGTTGTCGGGTCCAAAATATTGCGTGTATCGGGCATCGCTGAGTCGAGTTCATTTTTTAATATTCTCCTAGAGTTTTAGCAGGTCGTTACATTAACAAACAGAGATCAAGCGGGATGTTAATGTTGTTTGAAATAATATACTTTGATAAATTATTACAGCGTCTGATTAACTCTGTTTTTGTCGTAATGTAGTGTAATTAAGGTTGACGTGGAGGGGTGTTATTCTTCTGGTGACCCCTATCACGCTACCTTGACTAGATCTCCGACACCATATCTCGAAGATCCAGATATCTTGGCACGGGTATCGTGCATAATTCCCATGTATAGTGGGAGACATCCCGCCACCTTTTGGTCCATCGAATATACCTGTTGCTTCAACGGACAGAGTTCAGATTTGCTCCCGTGGCACCAATGCAGAATAAAAAATGATGCATTCCAGATCTGAACTGTTGCCAAGCATCACGACAAGACCAATCTCAATACGGCTTAGGCATCGACACAAGATTTTTTTTTCTTCAACTTAGGTACATGTGTTCATACACAGTACATACTCCGCCTTCACCCTGTGGTACAAAAAAAAGGTGTTTAATCAAACCACACTTTAAACGACAAAAGGTGTTTAATTCAAACACCCACAAAATTCATTTACTAAACACCTCTTTAAACACCTTTTTAAACACCTACTAAACACCTTTAAACACCTACTAAACACCTTTTTAAACACCCACTAAACACCTTTAAACACCTTTTTAAACACCTACTAAACACCTTTAAACACCTACTAAACACCTTTTTAAACACCTACTAAACACCTCCAAACACCTTGCACAATAGTGGTTTGATCAAGCACCTCAGGTATTTTTTAAATGTGTTAAATTGATTACTAAACCACTCGCTCATTATGTAACATGTTTCTAGCTATTGCCAGGTCTTCTATCTATACATACAGGAACCTCCCACCTCCCTCCTTACCCCTCCTACTCCTGCTCCTCCTTCCTGTGTAGTACCATTCGTTTTGTGCCTTTTGTGATTGACACTTACATATGCTGGAATCATGGTTCGCTTCAATAAATAGACTTAGGTTGTCTCAGCATCCTGTTAGTCTGGTTAGCATTGTAGATATTTGTCGGGTTGATTTGCAGTGCTTGACTCAGCAAGTATCTAGAAGTTCATATCCCAATCCCCCCCCCCCTCTCTTTTTTCCCTCCGGTGGCGTATGGTGTATGAACTAGCAAATTCTGTTGAGGGACAAACATTTCACATGAGGAAAAACTTACAGTCAAACAAGAGGGAAAGATGGAGGTGGAGAAACAAGTGAATGAAATGGATGAAGAACGAGGAACAACAACGGCAGAACGAACAGAACATAAGGAAGGGATGCGCACTAAGGCAATATCCACTTCCATCAACAAACATAAGCAGAACACAGCTCTACACGTGGTTTAAATTTGGATGGTTTAAATAGACCCCAAAGAATAAGCGAAAAAGAAGGTGTTTATTTAAACACCCTAGGGGTGTTTAAATAAACCCCACAAAAAAAGGAATCAAGGTAGTTGTTTAACTAAACAACGCTAAGTGGTTTAGCTAAACACCGTAAATCACACTAAACAACTTCGGTGTTTAGGGGTGTTTAACTAAACACTTTCAAACAACGATGGGTGGTTTAGCTAAACACCTTAAATCAGACTAAACAACTTTGGTGTTTAGGGTGTTTAACTAAACACTTTCGGTGTTTAGCTGAACCACGAAGGTGTTTGAACTAAACCACTCTCACTCGTTTTCTTGTACCATAGGGCTTCAGGTATGACCGTGTTTCTCGGTGTTGTCGTTCCCTTCGTTCCCTCGATTTGATATATCCTATAGACGGTTTAATGTCATTTATGTATGATATATATATTTCCTTTGTAACATATTAAGTGGCGCGGCAACGCGAGCAAAGTGGGCACGTGTTTCTACGGCAATACAATTTTTACAAAAGAATTTTGCCACCGAACTGATCCAACAGCTGCACTTGCTAGTACACACCACCCATCAGCCACAGACACCGTTGCCCCAACCATACCACACCGCTGACTAAACCACGGAAACGCGCATTACATATGTGTACAGTCGACTCGGGTTATAAGGGTACTATCTATAAGAATACCCACTGTAGAAGAGTACCGGCCGCGGTCCCGACGGTTTTTGTATGAGAGAATTAAGGGTATCACAGTGTACCAGAATATCCTTAAGAAAATGTCGAGAATTTGTATGGTACCCTTATACAGTGGGGCGGCTGGTGATGTGGCTACGGTGCAATTTGTGTGGCGCTAGGCCTCCACTTACCTCCGCACTACCCCAGCTCTGTGCATCTCGACCAATCACTCGTGCCAAGCTTCTCGGTCTTCAAGAATATTTTTGTTTGCATTATAATGGAGCTTTAGCTGGTCGCTACAGTAATAAACAAAAACCTTACGGATTACTGGTTTTGTATGAAACAATCACTTTGGTAGATATCCCGAAGAAAAGAATTCGCAAGCTGCTAAGCTGCATATTCTTTCCTCCACGTCACATTATGCATGTTGTTACCAGGTATGCACCCGGGTACATAAATTATGTAAACGACGTGGACTTAGCGATAACCGCAGATGCGGGGTCTCTGAGGCTGCGCGCACCCTGTTTAACAATACCATCGCACCGATTTCTTCATTCTTATACAGTCGTTATTCACAGCAATATCAAGATTTGACATTGACAGTGTTTGCAGCCTACCACACCGCCGACGGCTGATGGATCCCCTGAGCATATCTGCGGCTGTTACTGGCTTCGCTTCGCTTGCGGGCCAGATTATCTCGACGCTGAGAGACTACGTTGATGGCGTTAAGTCGGCTGCTAATGAAGCACAAAGCCTTCTCCAGGAAGTCACAGCATTTCGCCAAGTTCTTGAACATTTTGGCGGGTTCATACTGACGAATCATCTTGACAAACACGAATTCCAGGGCTCTTCTGCACTTGTTGAGGCAATCGGAGCTTGCAAAAATCACCTAGAGAACCTTCATCGTAAACTAGAAGATACCTCGAACACCATTTCGAATTCTAGGAAGTCGACAGGATTAGTTGCACGCATTAAATGGCCATTCAAAAAGGGCGAACTCCAAGAAACTGTTGGCGGGCTACACCGGTTGGCAAACATTTTTCAACTTTGGATGACCATGAATACTCAGTATGTTCCTGCACTTTGAATTAATTCTAACATGACACTCACGATGCATATCAGTGAACTCATGTCAGGAACATTCTCAATCGTACAGTCACAGCTCGACAAGAATTGGCAAAACATGGAGAGTCTCGTAACCGACATGAAGAGCCTGCCGATCGCAATGTCCTCCATGTTGCAACAGCGAATGTCCGAGATATCACAGATGAAGACTCTGCTTTTAGAGCTGTCTCACTCCAACCTGATAGAGCACCGGAACTTCTCACGCGTGATGCGGGAGGTTCAGGAGAGATTACAAGGTATTTCTGTGAGAATCAGTACATACGCTTTCGGCTGACAGCTACCAGATGATGAGATTCAGAAAATGATGCCGTGGATATCAACGCTGCAACCCCACAAAAGACATCAGGATATCCAGCAACAGCGACTTGAAGGCACTGGCGGATGGTTTCTACTGCAACCGGAGTTTGAGAAGTGGAGGGACGACGAATTAGCAGGAGATGGTAATAAGAGTTGTGTTTTAGCCTGCTCTGGGATACCAGGTGCGGGAAAGTCCGTTATCTGGTACGTTGTGAAACGTGAGGCCAACCTGGATTAAAACTTGCTGATGTGATATTGCATGATGCAGCTCCCTCGTTTTTGATCATCTCGACGAGAAGTTCAATTTTGACACGGAAGAAAATGCCTGTGTGGTCTGCCTATATTGCGATTACGGAAACGAAAAGAATCAAACCTCAGTGAACATGATTGGTGTGCTTCTGAAGCAAGTCATAGCAAGACTCAACAAGTCAGGGTCATTACCCCAGCATACCATCTCTACCTTGAGAAAGTATCTGAAAGAACAGAAACACGTCAATCTACAAGACGCCTGTCAAATGTTAGTGGAAACCGTTAAACAGCTTCGAAAGTTTTATGTGTGTATCGATGCCCTGGACGAGTGCAATTTGCATCACCGCAGAGAGTTGGTGCAATCCCTCGAGAGGATCTCAGGTGAATGTAGCCGGCAAACCTCAGTACGGATATTCTTCACGGCAAGGCCTCACATCGGCCTGAGGGACATGATGAAATGCAATCCAGGACTCGGCCCTGTAGAGTATTTGTATTTAAGGGCACAGACGGATGATATCAAAAAATACGTAAATTCTATAATCGACGAAGACGACAATGGCGAGTGCATGACCAATACTCTTAGAAGCCAGATTTTGGATAGGATTGTCTATAATTCTGACGGAATGTGAGTGATGAAACCCTTCATGAACCTACATAAAAGCCTCGGTCATGGATCAATTCGATTTCTCTAGTGTCGGAAAAGGGGGAAACACTAACACATTGGACAAACATAGGTTCCTACTACCGACACTCCAAATCCATACGGTATTAGCTCGGCCAACCATCAGCAAACGGCGTGCAGCACTTTTTAATATGCCCATCAATCTAAACGCGGCTTTCGCAAGTACAATCACCAGAATCAAGAACCATCAATCCGAAAGATCGCATCAGGCCCTTGAGGTACTCAAGTGGATTTTCCTCGCCCAACGCCCATTGACCGTCATGGAGTTGCTCCATGCTCTTTCGGTCACGACTGATCATAGCGATATATATTTCGGATATCTGCCACTGGCGTACGATCAGACACTGAACTGGGACAACTTTCTTTCTGAGAGATCATTGATAGACTGGTGCCTCGGCCTGGTTATCATAGACGAAGAGACGTCCACCGTTCGACTCGTACACAAATCTCTGCACGATTACTTGACTTCATTATTCGAAAAGGGTGAAATATTTCCTGACGGGCACAGCCAGATAGCCCATACATGCTTACAGTACATGCTTCTTCACGATGATATATACGAAATCGATGCGACAGCGCGAAAAGTGAATAAGGCTATTAAAGATCAACGCCGGAAAAAATTTTGTTTTCTCGATTATGCTACCAATTACTTCGGGTGTCATCTATCCGATACAGTTCCATGCACATCTGATATGATCCGCGCATTGTTTCCACGCACTGTGAATCTGCGGCGCATCTCTACAGGCCTCCGCTCGATGTTCCTGTATCCGTTTCACGAATTGCTGCTAAAGGAATCCTGTTGCGCACATGAATACGATTCTACGAAACAAATCCATCTTCGACTACAGTTTGCCATCAGTTGGGGGTTGAAAAACGTTTTCATCGATCTCCTTAATTTACTGGGTCAAGGAATCGATTTGGATACCAAATTAGGCAGCAGTACTATGTTGCTACAGGCATCCCGCGTTGGGCAGGAGAGCATCGTGTGTATTCTTTTGGCGAGAACCGTTGACCTTGACTTTCAGGACAGCAGAGGAAAAACCGCACTGTCATGGGCGTCCGAGAATGGTCACGAATCGGTTGTCAGGCAGATCCTGCAGGCAGGAGGTATCTATCCCATTTCGATGGACTGTCACGGCGAAATCAAACGCCGATGGCTAGCCAAGAGCATACTTAATTTTGGTATAAAGCTACCCCGGGGTGAAGGCGCTGTTCATATCAATTGGAAGGATGATGACGGCCGAACTGCGTTGTCATATGCATCCGAAAACGGCCACGAGTCGGTTGTTAAGCTGCTTCTCCAGGTAGAAGGGATCGATATCAATTCCATGGGCTTTTACGGCGAAACCGCACTGTCATGTGCGTCTGGAAACGGTCATGACTCCGTTGTGAAGCTGCTCCTTCAAGCGGAAGGCCTCAATATCAATTCAATGGACCGTTACGGCTTGACCGCACTGTCATTGGCATCTGCATATGGTCACAAGTCAGTTGTGGAGCTGCTCCTGCAGGCAAAGGATATCGATATCAATTCAACGAACCGTTACGGCTTGACCGCACTGTCATTGGCATCCAGAAATGGCCATGAGGCAATTGAAAAGCTGCTCGTCACTGTTGGAGCTATCGCCGAGTGGGACGCCCCTCCCCAATCATATCGGCGCCAATCTATAAGTCAACCGCGCGCTCCTCATGCAAGTATCGCCGCTCCTAGAGAGTGGTATTGATTTTCGAGGGATGGAATACACAAGTTGGAGGATAGAGTTGATATTCTTCTTTCCGCCAGTGATTTTCCTTCTTCATATATCTATGTGTTTCTGATGTTATACAGTCTAAATTTTCATTGACAAGGATCACAGGGGTATTGCTGTGCGGAAGATAATGCAAGTGGCAAGGACAAACGGAATATCGGGTGGGTTAGGAACTTGTCACATGGCTTGGTACAGTTGCCGCTGGGCGGTGGAAGGGATTCTATTTCCCGGCTGTTTTGAATGTCAGGCTTGATTCTTCTGTTTTATGTTTTTCATTTTTTCGATTAGCTGTAGTCAATTTCTTCTTTTTTGTTTTTTTTTTGCATAATTTTTGTTTTGATTTTTAATCATACATCCGCTCGAGGCCCTAAAGGCCCATACTGGTTAAAACAACCTGTACAACCAGTTTTTCCAGTCCTCAAAACCGAAGTTTCCTAATGAGGCGCCCCTTTCGCCTTGTCAGCTCAGTGCCATCCACTTTGAAGTGAAAATAAAATACAATACAAAAACTTTGGGGGTAATGTATCTGAGGACCATCCCTTCGGACGCAGAGTAAGTACATCGAAGGAAGCCAGAAATCCAAGAACGCAATATTCTGCCCGGGTTAGGCAGCCAGAAGGAATAGGCTTTGCAAACGGGGGCGAATTTCCATGAAATGAATCTCCATGTTGATTTGCGGAACGTATACAGAAAAGGGACATCAAATCTTGAAGGAGTTTTTTTATCACTGATTATTGGCCGCACTTCCAGAAATCGGGGCGCGAAGAGGGGGGGGGGGGGGGAGGGTCTCGAATTGTGCTGGAAAGTTGGAACTACATGGCTTCCAAAGGTTTATCGATAAACCTCTTAAAGGGCTATAGACCTCGATATTAAATAAATCTCCAAGTTGGCGCTATTATCTTCTCTACGAATACGTCCTTGTGGCCTTAACCTGGCACAGCAAGACGTACTCTACGAAATCGGTGAAATCATGGACATAAAGAGAGACGACTCGGCTCATGGGTAGTGTATGTATGTGGTATGGTTTCACCGTAGGATATCTGAAGCACCGAATAGCTCCGGCGGCTTGGCAGGGCTTCCGAGCAGCGTGGCCATGATCCAGTGTGGCCTGGAAACTAAGCCAAGGCTGCAACCGAAGCCCGGAGGACCATTTGTGACAATAAAGGGATGCATGCGTTACTCTTTCACGTTTAGCGATACACCTTTCCCATGCCACCAGCCACCAGTCACTACCCATTAATTCCTTCCGATTTGACCAACGTTGATAGGTCTCTAATACAGCTGCATGAGTATGTGTATGTAACAATTCATATTTTGGCAACCAAAAAGAGTTTGAACGCCGCAGCTGAGCGACAGACAACATATCTATTCGCATGCTCCCAAATTTCCAAAGCCAATTGCTTATAGTCTAACCATACGATGGTCCCCAAACCTCTACTATCTCCGAATTTCCAATACTATCGACCGCAAAGGTTAAACAAACCAGGTATAAAATATAACACCGATTATCACCTAAACCTTGCTCCTCTGGTCCCCAACAAAATTATTTCACCTCAGCCTTGCTCCTCTGGTGTCTGACAAAATCATCCAAAATGGAAGGCCAAGCTCCTGCCTTCCGTTAGACTTCAATCCTTTCTCAGAATATTTGGTGGAGCTCAGGAAAACATACCATCAACATCATAAGTTATCAAATCCGGATCGGATCTTGCCAACTGGACAAATTCATACATACAGTTCCAAGTGTCTCTCGTAACGCTATTCCTATCTTTGTTTTCCAAGAATTCAATCCAGTCATCCATATGATTCTTGAAACGATCCTTCAGTAGCAGGCGCCAGTAGTAAACTGCAATATCCAGTGGTAGTGACCTCTGTCCCGGTGGTAGAGCAAGATTGAAGGTGTATTTGTAAATCTTCTTAAAATCGGCATCGTTGTCTAACTTGGCGCGCAAGGAGGGGATCTTGGAACGCATAGTCTCGAGGTTCACTGCACTAAGAATGCGGGTTAGCGGTTATTCGAATTGGTACTCGAAACACCATCCCGGTCGCCAAAGGACCACAAAACCGCAGCTAAAGCCAGAAGAAAAATACTTACCCGATGCTCCACCATCCCTCAACAAATTTATCCTTTTTAAACTCCCCAATAACAGGCGCCTGTAGCAGCTCTGCAATCACAAATACAGTAGCTTCATCCAATTCTACTCCGATCTCCTCCATGAATTTGATAACGCCGTCCATCGTCATGGTGTTTGGTGGGTCAGAGCTGTCTTTACCCCTGTCAGTATTCTGTGGCGATAACCGGGGGTGTATCCAAGAGCTGGTGAAGCTTGACAACATTCGACGGGCCAGACAACTGAACTCCACCTCTTCCATCTCAGAACGCACCTCGAAACTTCTCAAACAACGACTCCAACTCCTTCTTATCCGCCGACGAAATAGTGCGGCTTCCATTATTTGAGCTGAAGTAAAGGTTGGCAGCTGCCTCGACATTCCAGTTACTCGACTTTAGGTACTATCGGTGCGGTACCGTTAGCTGCGGTTTAATGTGGATAGTATCGAGGGTACATACACCGACAGCCGTACGTTCGTTCGAAGCTGTGACCCTGCTAAACTGCAATATCGCAGATCGCTGCTGAGTGCTGTAGCTCTATTTCTCATTTGTCAGCCCTTTTATCCTACGATCCGCTTCTCTATTCCAACTTGTCCCCTTGGTGCGGATAGTTTACCATAGGTATTGCGTTGTGTCCGTATTCTTGGGGTATTCTGGCGGTTCTGAAACGCGGTCGTGTGCTGATGGAGACAGACTGAGGGGGCCTGGATGGTTGGTGTTGCGGTTTACGTGGGGTCACTGGCGCCAGTGACGGGCCTAGGTGCTGAAGCTAGCCTACTGGTGGACGCTGCAGGGATCAACAAGAATGGTTGATGCGCACGTGCGCATATATGCATCGATCTCGATCCTCAGCTCTGACGTCTGGCAGATGGTGGCATGTGCTATGTCACCATACCATTTAATCACCGCATAGTCACAGATTTCACTGAATGATGACTCGACACGCCGTTTGATATGATTCTCCTCTGATTATTGTGATCTAGGTGTTGTATTGTGCATTTTGCTTGATGATTCATCTATCAAGTTTCTTGCCTGACCTATCAAGATTTTATCATCAGCTCAATATTCGTCAAGTTTTGAAATTAGATTCATTACATATCAATATTAATGGTTTTACAATATAGAAGAGCTAGATAGATATCATTTGGAGATGTTTTCATATGTTTTTTTGTCATCGGGTTGAAATGCAGCGCATATCATGCATAACACATGTATGCTTGCTCGGTTGCAGTATCCCAGAACGTTAGCAAGCCATAATAATTTCTGAGGTTAATAAAGTGACTCTATTTGCTTGAACCGGTGCGGTTAGCAGGCGAGCAACTATACTTCAAGTTTTTACAGGCGAGGTGGCTAGGTAGAGGGTCATCGAAGAGCTGCTTTTGTATTTCTGTGTTTTTCAAATAGTGTAGAATGTGCTCCATTGCTGAGGTGTCCTAGAACACATGGACCATGTCAAAGTGATATGGTGATGGACACCGAGTCCGGGCAGCGTAACCCGCGACAGCGACTGTTATTTCTCCACCACAACACAAATTATTTTTTGTGGAGAAATAGTGGTCGCCGTCGGTGGTTACGCTACCCGGATTAAGTGTCCGTCACTACACCATAGGTTCTTCTGCAGTTTTATTAGTCCTCTCGTTACCTTCCCTAATTTTGACAGACATTCAGAATGTTTCTGACTATTTATCGCCCCCCCTCGTTGCAGTACTAATATTTATGATCACTAATGGCGTTGATGCATTTGATATGGCTTCCCGAGTGGTATTATCAAGTTGCAGGACATTTAGAGGCTTTGATAGCCTCTGGATTGGGATTCTTTTATTGTTGAAACGATGTATTCTTGATGGTCTTCTGGTGTTGTTTCTAGCGATTTCTTTGTTTCTTATGTCCATCCACAAACGCTAGAGCCTAGATATAGTCATCCTGCAGTCAACTCTCGGATCGAAATAGACAAAGCTGCCATCGCGAGAATAAATTATCGTGCACTTGGTGATTGGTAAATATCAGGTAATGAATTATGCACTGGATGGAATCAAGTAGCCGACGCCGAGTAAGGACTGTAGCTCGATATGGTCAGTTCCATTATCAACGGCAAAGTTGAAATCGTTAGGGTTGTCAGCGCAGACCTTGGGGAGAAGTTGAGCGTCGTTGCAGAGTTGGTGTCAAGATGATTGGACAAAGTGCATAGTTTTATGGTGCATCTGCTTCTGGTTGTTTCATCTGTCATGTTCCCGCAGACATCTGCACTAAATGTCACACCGTGACCTGGATACAAGGATTATTCAGTATCCAACGACTCGGTTATCGCCCCGCCATTTGCCTTTACTTTACATTGATCCCTTCGGCACGTGACACTTCTGAAAAAATATCTGTCATCATCAATACCGAACGTTCACACTACCCCGAACGATACCAGCACATTCGTTATCACCAGAGGAGCTACTTATGCTACCAAAGGCTCAACTCAGACCAAGAAAACGAATCACGTTAAGCTAGTGCACGAGACAGTTGGAAAGCCGAACAAGTACATTAGCAAGCGCATGGAAGTTGAGAAGAATAGTACCGGCAAGACTTTGAATGATAATTACGGTGAGGAGGTGATCGATATGGAACAAGGATGGCAAAATATGCAATTTGGCATGTGGCAAAGGGAAAGAGATGGAGCTATTACATCGTATTTAACGCAAATACCGCCAATAGGCTTTATAACCTCCAAAGTGAAGGGAAAACCCTCATTGATAATCTAAAACAAAATATTGTCTTATACAACAAAGTCTGCGGGCTGTCTACGTCTTGAAACAATTCTTTGCCAAACACTAATTTCGAAACAACTGAAGTAATTAGGAAAATTATCTCGAGTTGAACAGGGAGCTGTTTCCTACTTTTTATCTTCTTGGGTTGCTATGGCCTCTTATCTTTTCTTTATATATTCTCTCATATTATCATATTATCTCACAATCTCATCCTACCTCATATTCTCATACTATCTCATATTCTCACATCATCTCACAACTTTAGTACAACAATATCGATATGAGTATGTACGATATGAACACAGAACAGTTCGATTCTCTGCCGGTGAATCCAGCTGAGAGTGATAATTCTTTGACGCAGTTCCTCAAGAACCTCAATAATGAGGGGGAGCAGCCACAAGAGCAGCTATTTCCACCTTCCACCAACGACTTCGAAAATGCTGGTCTTTCCAACCACGCCATCGGTGAGTTTGATCCTATCGATCTTTCAATCCTCCTTTCCAATCCTGAATCACATCCACTACAACCCACCGAACCCTCTCTGGCTATCTCAGAGCACCCCACCATCCCCCCCGACTTGAGCTTGGAGGATACTCTTTACACTTCCCTCAAAACCTACCTCCAAAACACTCCTGAGACTACCGCTGTACAATACTACCAGCCTTTTCCGCAACCCCAACTTCAGCGGCCCTTCGACAACCCCTCAGCAGCCACCCGCCCAGAGTCACCACCAATGATCGCCGATAACTACCAAGCCCCCGCCGGGCTTCTAAAACACAAACCATTCCTCAATCACAACTCATACCGCGTCTCCTCGCAGTCTCACCAGGGTCACCAAGCCCAGCAGTCTCTGTATGCTTCGAGTCAGCACACGCAGTATCCCATCAACCGCCACAACCTCAGTCCCCAACCCTCCTCTTACCAAAACCAAGCAGCTGCAACATTTTCATCTCCATCAAAGCCGAAACTCGATCAAAAGACACCAGTCAAGCCACCGAATCTTACAGCCCATGAATGGAGGGACTTAATAGATATCGAAGACCAATTATTCATGAGTGATTTCATGCCACAGAAGCTAAAAGATATGTTGCTTAGAGACCAGGCTATGTATCATTTCAAGATCAAGAATGGATATTTTGGGACGCCAGCTGTGGCTGCTGTGGTATCTGAAAAGCCGTCTGTACCAGATCCAAGTGAAGTGCATTCCGGAAATACCCGGACAGGCTTGGAGGGGTGTGTGCCGAGTGATTGGGAGAATAGGTTGGCGACGTTGCAGGCGTGGAAGAGTTTATCTGCTGGGCAACAGAGGGATTTGTTGAGGGAGTTGAAGGAGACTTCTAGGTAGTATAGAAAGCGTTGTCATAGTTATATATGTACTGAGTAAAGTACAGAAGTAAGCAGTAGATGAAATTGGATTCATAAAAGGACAAAACAATATTGAAAAAATAACGTAGAATTCCGGGTGCATATACCTTGTATCGTGATAACTTCCACGTCCTAAAACTAGACTCCTATGCTTCCCCGTCGACTTACAATGATGTTCCTAAATACTCCGCGAATCAAACTCTAAACGCAAGTTACACTCGAATAACCTAGGCCGTCGTCGGAACTGGGGCTATTGCCAGCAATTAACCAAATAATCCCCCAAAAACCAGGAACCAAAAACCTAGGGCGCCAAGCACCCCTCCCAACGAAACCCGAACATACCACCCTAAACCGAGATTGCCGAATCTCCATAAAAACCGCTGTTCCCCAAGCGAAGGTTCAGTATACACTCTTATGCTATTGAACCATGAGTGATTCAGAGTACTGACACTGGAGAAGTAGCCTTTCATCTAAGCTACTGTATTTCCGTTAACTTCTTCCATGTGCCATAATGTAGACGTAAGAATCACCGATTATCAGTATTAATTGGTAATCACATTTTTGTGGCATATGTATATATGTTACCCACCAGAAGTTTCTAATCCTGATCATATAGAGACAGTGAGTGACAACCAATCAGATGGTGTCGTCTATCGATAGAACTGCCTCGGCATACAATAATGGCTAGCGTAGAGTACAAGAGTGGTGAGTCGAGGTTATTACACCCCCAGACTCCGCTGCATGGACTCTCGGATATGTTCAAGTTTCACCCTGTGCTTTTGCCAGGATCAGAGGGTTGTAAGTACTCCATCCCGCTCCTATTTGGCAGACCCATAAATTCTGGAGACTTCTGAATTACACCATAATCATTTTTATTGGGAGGAGTGGGGGGTGGGGGGGGGGGGGGGGGGGGGGCGGATATCTTATCTTCGACGGTGGAAACTAAGCAGTGAGCACCATCTTTACCGTATCTGCTTGCTATTTTTTTTTTTACTTTTTCTGGCGCAGTTAAATTGTGCAAGTTAGGCAAGTTGTACAGCTTATACTCAGTTTACCGGTGTGTTTCACAATCCAAGTCCTGACAGATAGCATCGCTGCATCGATTACTATATATCATCCAGAACTTCTTTACAGTGTAAACATTATAATAGCCATCACAACTGTCTCTCCCACAGCACATAATATTTCCTATAAATTCCCAGAAGTCCCCACGCTATCCACGACTCCAGTTTAAACAGCACAATAATTCCGCTATATCGCGTAGATGGATGGATGAATAGCGTTAGATGCCAGCGAGACATACATATAGACAGTTAATAATTCGAAGTTCAAACATAAGGCAGAGTAAAAAACAGCTAGTAGATTACCCATGATATCAATCTATTATATCTCACAGCCCTACTGCTTTTAACATCTCATAAGCCTTTTTTAATAATAAACAAACTCACAGTATATATCAGTCAGAATATTATATACATAACCTATAAGCCTGTATTATATGTGTCTTCGGGAATTTAAAAATCCGACCACGCTGCTGGCTGTATACTTTCTACAATCACCGCTCTAAATTCCCACTAGGAATGTACACAAGATACCGGACGAGACTAAATCTTCGCAAGAGGACGTCAAGACAATATATATCAAGACTTTTTTAATCCACAGCTATTCCACCTTTCATACTATTCTATCATGAATCCAGAATCACGAGAACATATCTCACTAGCCGTCTAGCTTTACAAGTTTAATAGTGCGATTGCCGATTAAGTTGTATGTCAGTAATCAGCCGTAACGACGAGTGACAGCAATCGTTACCAGCCCAGACAAGGATTATCTGCTGACACCAGGGTTTCACCGGTACCTAGGGTTCGCCCTACTTACTTTTCGCGTTGGTTACCTGGGCGGGCGGTTATTACCTAAAACATAACATATCACTTATCGTCAGTAAAGGCAAAAAAAAAAAAAGAAAAATATCACAATTCCTTATAAAGGTCCACAAGTCCACAATTATGTACGCTCTTAACGCCTTAATATCATTACGCAGGATATCATACTTTCAGCGGTAAATATCATATCGGTATCTACATCATCATTTCTCTCCTCTTCACCCTGCCCCCCCTCCCCCCCCTTCCTCTTCCCGCCTATCAAAAGAATACAAATTTCCACACCCATTCTTAAATTATATTAGATATCCCTTATCCGTTTTAAACCCTCCTGATCTATTTGCTTACGCCTCACCACTAATCCTCATCCCAGTTAGCCTTGGGCTGCGGTACCTTAGGTCCTCCAGCCTGTCTGCTGACAATAATCTGGTCTACTGATAACACTGTCCTGGCAGCCTCAGTGGCGAGCTTGATTGCCCACTGCTTGGCGATCAAAAGGTCCAAGATTCCCTTCTCCTTTGCGTCGACCATACCGTTTCCTTTCTCGTCCTATAATTCCCCATTAGAAAGTTTGTCTCACACAGAGGACCAAAGAAAACGTACATCAATGTCAACACCTGCCGTCCAAACATCCTTCTTGTGGTGAGCAGCATAGAGTCTACTCAACACCTCGGTAGCATCCAAACCAGCGCTCTCCGCAAGTGTCCGGGGAATAACCTCGAAAGCCTCTCCGTACTTCTTGATAGCGTGCTGAAGAAGACCGGGGGTCTTCTCTCCGTGAGCGACGATGCGCTCAATAAGCTGCATCTCGGTGGCACCAGCTCCAGGGACAAGGCGAGCATCCTTGGTGATGGCCTTGACAACGTTGACACCGTCATCGACGGCGCGCTCGAGGTCATCGAGGTGGTTCTGAGTAGCTCCACGAAGGACAATGGTGGCGGTCTTGGATCTCTCCTCCTCTATGTTAAGTTAGCGTAAGCTTCTATCCAACGCGACGCGCAACATACCCTGTCTGAAAACGGTGACACGGTCTCCTCCAATCTCAGTGGTCTCGACAACGTCGACAGATCCCATCTCCTCAGGCATAGGAGCTCCCAATCTTGCCAAAGGAGTAGCACCAACGACATTGCACAACCGCCTAAGCTCGTACTTGCTCAAAACCTTGATAACCAAAATGTTGTACTTGTTGAGGTAGTGAAGAGCAAGCTCTCCGAGAGTAGAACCAGCAACAACAACCTCCAATCCGCAAGCAACAAGCTCCTTGATAGCTGTCTCAAGCTGTGCCTCCTCTCCCTTGGTGAAGTCTAGCATCTCCTTGGCGTTGTGGAGCAACACAGTTCCCTTGGTTTCCGTCTGGGAGATATCGATGGGGCAGGCGAAAACTCCGACCTTGGCCTTGGTTTTGGACTTGACGGATCCATCTGGTGATCTAGGGAAGACCATACCCTTGACGACTCTGCTCTCGGACAAGGAAGATCCCATGATCTTGACGACACGGATGTTGTCGACGTTGAAGTTGATGGGGTTCTTAGGAAGGACGGCAAGGACAGCTTCAGCGACGAGGGGAGCGATAATATCTTCGTTTCCGTGCTGCTTAGACGCGACGACAGTCTTGATAGCCTTGGTAAGCTCAGCAGTGTTGCGGATGTCGTTAACCTTCTCGATAACAAGCTCTACACGTAGGTGGTCAGTTTTTTCAACACCCCCGAATCGTTGAAAACAATGGAAGCAATGGACAGACCATCAAGGGCCTTCAATGCAAACTCCTGTGCCTTCTCGTATCCTGTAACAATATCTGAAGGGTGTAATCCGATGCGAATTAATCCCTCTGCCATCTTGAGCATCTCTCCTGCTAACACAATAACCATATTCGTAGCATCTCCCATCTCCGCCTCCTGCTGCTGACTTGCCATCACGAGAAGCTTTGCCGCGGGGTGAACAACATCCAACTCTCTGAGAATCGTCGCCGCGTCGGAGGTGAGGATCATTTTCTGGAGATGGTTGATGACAATCTTGTTTCTTCCACAGGGACCGAGGGAGGTCTGAACAGTTGATGCGATAGCCTGGCAAGCATCGATGTTTCTGATTACTGCACCGTCCTCACTGGAGTAGCTATATGGGAGTCAGCCATCATATGCTCTAGATGAAAGGTGCAGGAGTAGAGGTAGTAAGAAAAAGGAGTCGACGGGAGCCATACTTCTGATATCCAGGCTTGAAAAGCCCAGTGCCGGGGGCATTTGGGATTTGTAGCGACATTATAGGGATTGTGTGATTAAAACAGTCGTGATATGTCTTCCTTTCGGCTTGGTAAGTGTATCCTTTTGCTTCCGGGAATGGTGGTTAGGAAAGCAGAGATGGAATCGGGGGTGCTGGTAAGGTGGGTTGGATGCTTCTCAGATTCAGATTCCAAAGCAGCAGCCACACATAACCCCACTGCCAGCCGTGTTGCTTTACAGCAGCCATGTCAGCCTCAGGCTTGGCAAAGCCTGGCAAAGCCCGGCAAAGTCTGGCAAAGCCTAGGAAGGCCTGGCGAGCCCGGCAGAGTCTGGCGCGCTTCCGGGAACGTGTAAGCAAGCGCGCAAAAAAGTTCCCTAGCAAAGCACAGCAACGCACAGCACCGCACAGCACCGCACAGCAACGCAACTTGTGCACTTGTGCAACCCGAAACTTTTCGAAAAGCTCCCTCTCATAACCAACCTCACAGCATCCGGCCTACAACAACCCCACCTCACCACCTTTTCCCGTCTCCGTCAACCCGTCCAGCTGCACAACCCCACAATGGCCAAATCCCGTATCCAAAAGCCCAAAACCCGGGCCGAAAAGCGCGCCGTAACACCACCAATGGAGATAAAAGGAATCGAGCGCGTAGAATCGACCAACTCCCGACAAGCAGTCGCAGTATTAGGACTTCGCGGCGACAACGGGGTTCAGAAAAAGAAAACTGTGCGCGGGAAACAACTTACCAGAGCTCAGAAGGCCAGGAAGGAGAAGATGTTGGATCGTGCGGAGGTTGTTACGGATAAATTGTTCACTAAGAAGGAGGAGAGTAAGAAGAAGAGTAAGGTGATTCAGGGTCGTAGGGTATGTATTGATATTTTGCTTTTATTGCTACTGTTCTTACAATTCCTACCATTCCCACAATCCCCACAATCCCACAATCCTCAGCAGCTATCCCCAACCACCACATCCCCCCGCAACCCCCCATCACCACCCAGTCCAAAAACGCTAACCATCCGCACCATAGGGTAACTGGGAAGTCCTAAACGAAAAGATCGAAGACGAGCTGGAGACAGCACTAGCCCTAGCCACCGTCGAAGCACCCATTGAGAATGTCAAGATCTAAGTCTGCGGTATGCTGTATGCGGTATGCGGTATACGGTCAACGGATTTTTTCTTGATATATATATATATATATATATATATAAAACCGGCGTTTTTGGGTTATTATTATTATTTTGAATCAAAAGTTATATTTTTTTTTTTTTTTTTTGGGGGAGGGGGGGGGGGGGTATGATATAAATCCAATAAACCGTAATGCTACAAACATAACATTCAGAATCCGAATACATACAATTCATATATGTATGGTGTCCATAATCCGGTATGAAAACTTCCACCTAAAGAGTTCACGGATGGATACCTGTTCCCGTAGTAGCAGCAGCACCTGTAACGGCTCATAATTTCACTGGTTCTGGTTCTGGTTCATATTCACTGGTTCTGGTTCATACGACAACTGTATTCCTTATCCGTTCTTCTTCTCAATAATAACATGATATACCATATCATCATTTACCACCACCATCACCACTACCACGACTACCACCACACTACTACTACCACTACTACCAGAGCCATATGACGCCAAATACCGAACTTTCTCTCCCGACTCCCGAGTCCTTCATGTCAATAGATCAACCGATTCAAAAAACAGCAGGAAAAGCAAAAGCAAAAGAAAAATAGTAAAAACAGCATAAGTTAAACAGAACAGCAAAACATCAACACAAAAAAAAAAAAAACAAAAAAAGAAAAAAATCCAAACAACAACAAAAAACCAAACAACAAAAAAACAAACAAAAAAAAACTAAGGGGTTTTTATCGAAAAGTTCCGATCAGATCAGGGTAATCCAGGGTTTCGAACTAAAGTACTGAGTAAAAAAAGGTACCGTGTCTAGAATGTGCTATCTACGGGATTTTGGTTATTCCTAAGATGCCCATTGTTGCCATAGTTCCAGGGGTTCCAGGGGTTCCGGTTCCCACGGTTCCTACGGTTTCCACGGTTTCCACGGTTCCCAAGGTTCCCATGGTCGCCGGGGTTCCTAAGGTTCCTAGGGCTCCCAGGGCTCCCAGGGCTCCCAGGGCTCCATTGACGGTGGTCGAAGCAGTACAAGAGTCCGAGTTATTGCGCCGGTCCTAATCGCGCCTTACATGGTAATCCCTCTTATCTTCTTTGGAATCATAGTACTGTTTTGTACCATTAACATTATAACTCATCTCAGACGAGGTATGGCTTGTTCTATAGCCCACATTTGCCTGACTCTGAGTCTGTGAAAAATTCTGACCATGCAACGTAGCAGTTGATGAAGTAGAATAAGACTTTGAGTTTTCGGCAATATGAGCTTGAGAAAGAGCAGTAGCCTCACGCACCTTCTTCTTCTTAATCGCCTGAATCCTCTTCTTCTTTGTTCCTGCATTGATATAAGTTCCCACAACAAAGGCTACCAAATTGAAAAATGGTACCCAGGCGTGAGGGGGAAGGAACTTTTGCGCAATTAAAAGCGCGATTGGACTGGTGCACCAGGCAACCTTCATAATTGGCATTAACCCGGCCTTGACAGTCGCACGGATTTGATGGATGGTACGAGCCCCGGCTATAACTGCCATGCAGGCAAGGTATACCGTGTTCTGAATCGGTGAGACAATAAGGTTGGATACAAGAATTTGCATAACCTTTGCCTTGGTTGAAGTTTTGCCGGCGAAGGCTTTTTGTAAGGCGGTGACAAGCAGGTGACCAAGAGGTGCGGAAATCAAGGACCCGTAAATGGCCATCTTGGGAACGCGGGGAGTGAAGTAGCTGCCATGGCGGTTACGGTCGCCGGCGATCCAGGAGGCGAGAACTTCTTGTAGAGAAGACAGAGCTCCGGCTGTGAGCATCTTTGTCCGACTGTCATGATCACAAATATCAGCGATTCTGTTTGAATCGTTGGTAAACAGGCGAAAAAGGGTATTTACAGAGGGTTCTCTTGGAGCTCGCGAAGGTACACCTTGGTCGCTTAATGTTAGCTAGGTTTACCAAATGTGTTTTCCGATGGCATGGACAACGGTAGCCAACGGTAAAGGACCGGCTAGCGACAACTACATACCTGGATGTACGATGGCGAACGGATTCCTCCATTGCGACCGGTCGAAGAAACTATGTTCTGTGTTTCTCGACGGATGATCTCGCGGGTTTCGTTATTCATGTTGGGCGACGCGTTTGCTCTCGGACTGATGAAGGCGCGATGTTGTTAGCGACGAGTCGAGGGTTGCAAACGAAGAGGTTGGTTATGGTAAAGGAAGAGCGCTTTCGCTCAACGACAGGCCCAGGGGTAATGTAATGGGGCAGCAGAGCAGTAACAGCGCACGCAGGGGAAAAGGACTATGCTGGCTCGGGGAAGACGATCATGACCCACCTGCGCTATCTACTAAGTTTCGAACGGGCTTCGGGAGAAAGAGAACTCGGATTGCGCCGTGAATGCGGTAATGAGACAGGAACTCGATGAAAAGTGACAGACGCGATCAGATCGCCTGGGAAGCTGTGGGGGGGAGATGGCGTGCTGATGGGTTTAAGCTTCGATTTACTTTGGGTGGATCTGTAGTTTCGTAGGATCAGGTAGCGAGGATTGTTGGATTGGGAGTGGCTGGGAGGGAAGGTGGGTGGTGGTGGTGGTGGTGGGGAACGAAACGAAAACAGGCTGGATGGAGAAAAAAATTGAATTTGTTCTCTTTACACGGACATTCTACTGGGGAGGAAGGAGGGAGAGAGGAGGTTGGGAGGGGAAGGATTTTGAGAGTCAAAAAAATAAAATAAAAAGTGGATACTATTGAAAGGAGGGTACAAAAGACAGCTGAAAAGCTGCTGGCTTCAAAAAGATGGGGAGAGAGAAGTCGAAATTGATTTGATGATGCTGTTAGTATTTTGCCGGGGAGGGGGGGGCTCTGCTGCCTGGTTGTGTGATTGCCGTGGCAGCCTGGTATGGACTGGAACGAACCGACCCAGCCATCGCAACCCAGTGGATGCCTCGGTTGTTGAAGCGGGAAAGGCGGGCTGTGAGAGAGAAAACAGTGTGTACAGAAAAAGTGTCGTGAGAGATGTTTATTATAGGTCGACGATTCGTTAATGACAATAGTAATAATAACATCATTAAATCAGTCATGTTGAAATATGTCTGAATTAATCAGTCATGTTATGGTAAATAAATAAACAAAGAGCGTAAACAGACTCGGGAGGGGCACATCAACACCGAGTCCAACACCAGCGGTCGACATTGTGCTACATATCTGTCAATATAAGAAGAAAGTTGAATATCTACGAATTTAAAGTAAAATACAGTCAATCAGTATTGATTTAAAGAGTTATTCAACCGAGTCAATAAATTCAAATATTGCCACATTGTAAACATTTTGATTCAACTTCAACTTTATTCTTCAATAACACTCCCCTCCAGTTCCCCACTTTCAGCCGACCGTTCCCAAACCGACCAACTTCCCAGTCTCTTTCTCACCTTCCAACATCGAGACCACCGTCACACACTGTCAGGTGCAGTCAAGTATGCATCGTCGGTGTTTCAACGGCCCGATGACTCGAGCTAAAAGGGATGCATCAATTGTTAGATCTGAACTTTTCCAGTCCGTGCGAGTCGAGTCTCCTCCATAAATGCCACTTTGCAAGGTCTCGGCCTTGCGTACATAATCACCTGCTGAATCACGTGCGAATAATATAAGTTTCTTACAAACAAATGCACAAGTATAAACACATCCTGTTACCCGGAATCTTGAATGCCAGTCGCCGAAATGGTCGTGTTTTACAGCTTACATTAAATTTCTGCTGCCAGTCCAATAAAGCAGAATTAACAATTTCTTTTTTAAAAAGACTCTCACATCCTGTCGCTCAGCCATGTGCCTTGTATTGTGCCCTTTCTGCCCTCAAATGGCAATTGGCGGAGACCACCTCGCTTCGCCCGTCTGATCTCCTGGCGATGAAGCTGCAGTAGGCTCCCCCCGCCGTGCGTCATTCCGCTCTGCTAGCGGCCTTCGCTCGGAGTCCGGCCAGCAACACTGCCCCAAAACCGATCCAACAGTTACCCTCCCGAGCCCTGTGCGGTTAGATGCGCCACTGTCCACCCCGGCTAGCTGATTATTAATCCTCCGTTGGCGCAGATCGCTGTGGCGGCTTCAGGCTGAGCACAAAGAAAATCCTTGCCAAGGGACCGGTCGGAAAATCAGCCAAGTCCTTTGAGGAGCCTCCGTCACGACGCAATATTCTTCATTTTGCTCGCCCCGCCAGCATACCCGGCACTTCTTCCGTACGCCGTTGATACCCAAATTCATACAACTCTACAACCCACTATTAGCAACATCCGGGTTATACACAGCTTTAGCAACACCTCCGGCGACTGCGAGCCCCGCACAGATTTCGAAATCTCAAGAATGGCGTCCCAATACGCCCCCCGCAGCCGTAATGTCACTCCGATACCGGCATCCGTCGCTGCCAGCCGGGTAGACTCTGGCTATGGCAGTTCAGTCGCAAGCGGCTCTACCACAGACGGTGATCACCTCCCTCGGACGATATTGGATCCTACACAGCAGCACTGTATGTTTTGTCGCTAAACTTTTGAAGCTCAGGGTTACTGACTTTCCCGCTCAGCCGATCAGAACAGACAATGGGCCAGCCATGTTCACCAGCTCGCATAGTATGTTCTTTGCCCGCGGAATCAATATTTATAATACTTACATATGGGTAAAGCAACCAGAACCGTATCGCCCTCGGACGATCCGTCAATCGCGCTGTTGATACATTGAAGGTTCGTAGTACAGGGTATCAGCAGTTCGGATATGCAGGAGTTAACTTTTATGCAGGATTTCCAACGCATGAACTCCAAGCAGCCCGTTACCTACCCGACCGTCGAAAGCTCCGAGCTCCAACCTTCCCTTAATCGCACTCAGACTTTCGCAGACGACTACAACAACCTCCCCGGTCCTTCCAACCGCCCCCAGATTCCCCGACGAGCTGCTACCAGCATCGATCTAGAAGGTCAGCAAGCGGAGCCATTAGCCGTACCTAAGGTTCCCGAAGATTTCAATGTACTCAAGCTGGACTTGAAGTTGGGCGGACATGGCCCCTCCGCATTGGTTCACACGCTTGAGAAGTCTTCAGTTGCTGCTTTGTTGGACGGCAAGATTAACCAGTCTATCAAGCACCTGTTGGCGCTCAGGGAGAGAATTGAGGATACTTCATCAAAGGTACTGGTTACCGGAGATGTCAACGCAGGAAAGTCGACATTCTGTAACGCATTGATGAGGAGGCGGGTCCTTCCGGAAGACCAGCAACCCTGTACCAGCGCCTTCTGTGAAGTCCTGGACTGCCAATTGAACAACGACCTCGAGGAGGTTCACGCCATTCGCGAGGGAGTCACCTACGACAGACACGACGAAAGCACCTACGACGTCTACACTTTAGATCAGCTTGAGGATTTAGTGGTGGACAACGACGAGTACCACCAGGTCAAGGTTTACGTCAACGATGTCCGGCCATTAAGCGAGAGTTTCCTCCGGAACGGCGTTGTCGACATTGCTTTGATTGATGCTCCCGGTCTTAACACTGACTCCATTAAGACCACCTCTGTTTTCGCACGCCAGGAAGAGATTGACGTAGTAGTCTACGTTGTCGCCGCTGAGAACCACTTCACCCTTTCCGCAAAGGAGTTTATCGAGAATGCCGCCAAGGAGAAGGCTTACATCTTCATTGTTGTCAACAGGTTCGATAACATCAGGCCCAAGGGGCGTGACAAGTGCCAGAAGGCGATTCTTGAACAGATCGAAGCTGCCTCTCCTCAGACATTCCGGGAAGCCGAGGAGTTGGTGCACTTCGTCTCCTCCAACGCCGTTGTCGAAGGCCAAGATCTTCAGAAGCTCCGTGATTTCGAGAACCTTGAGCAGAATCTCCGTTCCTTTGTTCTCGAGAAACGTGCTCGCTCCAAGCTCGCCCCCGCAAAGACCTACCTTATGAATCTTCTCAAAGATATCGAAACCCTTGCTTATGTCAACAAGGAGGTTGCCGCTGCCCAGCTTGAGCGCATCCGCAAGGAGCTCGACGAGATCTCACCCGCCTTTGAGCGCCTCACCAACGCTCGCCAGGAGGTCTCCGATGACTGTGACAAGACTACCGACTCCGTTGCTAACGAGGTCTACAAATTCTCCCGCAACACCATTTCCAAAACCATTGAACACCTTGATGACCGGCCTGTTGTCCCCTACGCCGGAATTCTCGACGCATTCGGATACGCCGAGGCCACCAAGCAGGCTATGCTCCAGCATGTTCAGTCCTCCGTTACCACCTCTGAGGATTATGCCCGTCAAAAGACCACTGAGGGAGTTTCCTCCATCTCGGCCCGTGGTATCTTGCATCTCGGTGACGAGTATGTTCAGAAGGCCTTCCGTCCTGAGAGCATGTTCTCCCGTAAGCGTGATGCTTTAAACAAGATGGTCAAGATCGAGCTCGACGTAACAGACTTTATCGACTGGGACTTTGCCTCTACACAGGAAAAGCAGATTGCAGGAGCCGGAATGTCCTTAACCCTTGCCACTATGGCCGGATCTCAATTGTTTGGTGTAGGAAGCTGGGTCGACGGATTATGGAAAGTTGGCAACTTGCTCGGATTCCGTAACGCCAAGAAACTCATTTTACCAGTTGTTTTGGTTGCCACTGTCGGAACTGGTTACTACATTCTCCAGGACCTTCCCAATGCCGTTCCCCGGAAATTGGCCAAGAAAATCCGCAAATCCCTCGCAGACCTCGACTATGTCCACATCAACGCCGACCGTATTGCGCAGCAATGCAGGAAGGTTCTTAAATTCCCCACCGAAGATCTCCGGGCTGCATTCCAGCGCGGTATTGAGAAACAGGAAAAGGCAGTCAAGGAAAGGAAACAGACACAGAAGGATTGTGATGTGGCCGATAAGTACTTTGGAAATCTCCTTAGAAACGCAAAGCAGCAGAGAGCAGCGGTTAGTAGCTTGGATCTTGAGCCGCATACGATTCTTGAGGGACAGCAGGAGGAGCAGCAACAGACTATGACCGAGTTGGAGCAGCAGCAACAACAGCAGCAGGAGAATCCTTTTATTCATCATTAAGAATTGGGATTGGATTTGGGGGGGATAACGTTACCAAAAACCTCTGTGAGGAATCCTGTCAGTGAGAAAGGGAGGAAAGGAGGGAATGAAGGAATGAAGGAATGAGGAAGGGAGGAAGGGGGGGTGTAATATGAATTTTTGTCTGATTGTCTCGTTTGTTTTTTAGCTAAAGGTTGGGTCTGTTTGTGTCTTTGTGGTTTATTTATGTTTTATGTTTTTTTTTTCCTTTCGTTGCTGTATGGGGTTCTTGACACTGTTCAACTCTCTTTTTATTCTTTCTTTTCTTTTTTTTTTTTTATCTGCAACACAAAAGCACAGAATGCTCGTTTTTTTTTTTTTTTTTTTTCTTTTTTCTTTGTTATCAAGGTCGTTTTGGGGTTATTTGTTTTTTTTTTTTTTTTCTTTTTTTAAATGGGAAAATTGTTTTCTTCTTTTCTTCCTTTTCTTTCTTCTTCCTTCTACTTGTTTCTTCATTATTTTTTTCTTGTTTCTTTCTTATGTCGGGTTCTTGTTTTTTTTTTTTTTTTTTTTTATTGATGAAAAACTTGTTGTTGTTGTTGTTTTGTTTTGTTGTTTGGTGAATCATGTCAGGAGAGAATATTGTGATATTGCTCTAGCTAGATACAGACATATATGTCACAGATTGATTGGGAATATTTACTCACTACTCATTATGAAATTATGAGATTGCGGAATTGTGGAATTGCGAGATTGTGAGATTGTGAGATTGTGGAATTGCGGAATTGCGGAATTGTGGAATGGCGGAATTGTGAGATTGTGAGATTGTGAGATTGTGAGATTGTGAGATTGTGAGATTGTGGAATTGCGGAATTGCGAAATTATGAAATTGTTATGCTTCACTGGTTTTGTTTTGTGTTTGTAAATTGTTGTTTTGATTTTGATTTTGATTTTCGGGTCTGAGGTTGTGAATTGTTGTTTTCATGGTTGATGTGGTTGATGTGGTTGATGTGGTTGATGTGGTTGATGTGGTTGATGTGGTTGATGTGGTTGATGTGGTTGATGTGGTTGATGTGGTTGATGTGGTTGATGTGGTTGATGTGGTTGATATGATTGATATGATTGATGTGGTTGATGTGGTTGATATGATTGATATGATTGATATGATTGCTATAACTGCTCCAATTTCTACAATTTCTACAATTTCTATGTGAGAAAGGACAGGGAGAGACAGACGCTTCTATTATAGATAATGATGACGATACAAAGAGAGGAAGCATTATATATACATAGTAGAAAGGTCGGATAGTCTCATCCTCCTGGTCAAATCCCATTCGGTGTCTCACTTGGTCCCCGTCAAGGTTCGCCTTGAGCAAACTCAAGGACCTTGTTCCGACAAGCTGGATTACCTATTCTCAGCAATCTTCCAACACGCCCCCTCTTGGCGGCAAAGGTCCAGCCTAGCAAAGGAAAAAATGAAGCGCTGAAATATCAGATGAAAGAAAAAGGTTGCAATGGTGTTATAAACAAAATCAAAAAGAACATTCTTCGTTTTTTTTTTTTTCTCTTTCCACCCCCTCTTCATTTCTATAGTCTAAGTTTTCTCGTCACATTTTGATGAAGCTCAGCCAGTAATGATAGAGTTAGAAGATCAGATAAGTTATTTTTTTAAGTTGATGTACTGAATATTGATGCTTCCCTATTTATCTGCATTGTGTGTATGCCGGTGCTTATGTCAATTTGTTGTGATTTCATTTTCGCAACTCTTGATTTGATGAATTTGATAGCTCCGTGATTGTCAATATATAGTAGAGATGAAAAATTTGATTAGTTATGGATGACGCCCGGTGAGTGGTGATCCCTGGGGTGTCCAGTTTCTTTTTTATTTATTCTTTCTTCTTTATATCTCAAGATATTGCCAACCTTGAACCTTAAGGTCCTGGTTGTGAAGTGTCACGATGTGTCACGTGTCTAGACTAAATAAATATGTACATCGATCTGCAGCTTATATCCTTTGCTGTCCTAGAGGTGCCTAGAGGTGGCCGGGGCTGTGGCTCTCCTCTCCGTTATGTATACTACACTACATGGTGGTCTGAAGTTTTTGAGCCCTGTTTGAATGTGTTTACTCGAGTAGTTGGGTTGTCGGGTAGTCGTGTAGTTGGGTTGTTGGGTTGTTGGGTAGTCGGGTTGTCGGGTTGTCACCCCTTCTCGGCACTCGGCTCCTTCCCCATCCCATCCCATCCCATTTTGTTTATTTTTTATTTTGATTCTTTTTTCGTCCCCATTTTTTATTATAAATGGTAAATAGAAAATGATAAATAGAACCCCCCCCCCCCTCACCGGTCATCTCGAATAAAGGAAAAAGAAATAATGGAAGGAAAAAGAAATAATGGAAGAAACGATGGAAGAAACGATGGAAGAAACGATGGAAGAAACGATGGAAGAAACGATGGAAGAAACGATGGAAGAAACGATGGAAGAAACGATGGAAGAAAAAATGGAAGAAAATGAAAAAATGCTCCAACAGTACAATCATTATTAATTCTATAACACTAAACCGGGAGCACAGGCGCACAGAAACAAAATCCGCGGACCTACATAGAAAAATCGTTCAGGTAGCTTAATCGATGGCTCTCATCGAAATATATCACTCTACTCGATCTTACGAGCTCCAAAATTAAAAGAAAAAATGCAGCCGTTCAATTCATTACATTTAAACATAAAACATAAAACAGAAGCAAAGACTACAACATTCATGACAGCGAAAGAAGAAAAAAGTCTTTCCACCAACAAGCAAAAAGGTTAAAATCAAAAAACAGAATATTCCCCACCAACCTCGTTCCCCATTCAACTTCGACGATTGCCATTCCACCATCCTATCAATGCCTGCAAAACTGTCCGAATAAAAATCAAGATATATGAAAAACTAAAATCAGTTCCACCGAGGAAAACTCCTAATCCGCTACCCCACCTACATATTCAACTACTTAACATCAGTGCATCCCTCAAGGAACAAAAAGTCTCTGCCGTTTCGTTCGCGGGGATGTATTGGGTAAAAATTCACCTAGTCGTTTCGATCGCTCGATAGCTCCGGCGCTGATGAGCAGCGATGCAATATTATCATAACCTGCGATGGATGCCAGTGACAATGCGGTTCGACCATCCTCGTCCTGCGAATTGATATCGATACCTTCTGCCTGTAGGAGAAGCTTTACAACGGACTCATGGCCATTTCGGGATGCCCAAAACAATGCGGTTTGGCCGTGGACGTCCTTCGAATTGATATCGATACCTTCTGCCTGTAGGAGAAGCTTTACAACTGACTCGTGGCCTTCTTCGGATGCCAATGACAATGCGGTTTTTCCGGACATGTCCTTCGAATTGATATCGATACCTTCTGCCTGTAGGAGAAGCTTTACAACCGAGTCGTGGCCGTTTTCGGATGCCCTTGACAATGCGGTTTGGCCGAAACGGTCCTTTGTATTGATATGGGTACCTTCTGCCTGCAGGAGAAGCTTTACAACCGACTCGTGGCCATTGCGGGATGCCCATGACAGTGCGTGCCGTCCATTGGCGTCACTGGAGTTAATTTCCACTGCCCTTCTCAACAGAATTTGCACGATCCTCTGCAGACCAACATGGGATGCTTGTAGCAACATCGTACAGTCGCCCAATTTGGTATCGAAATTGATTGTTTGGCGCAGTGAATCAAGAAGATTGAAGAAAACGCTTTCCAACCCACAGCTGATGGCAAACTGTAAGCGCAGGTGGATTTGCATTGCAGAGTTATATTCATATTTGGAATAGGGTTGGCTTGATACCCGCCAATCATGAAATAGATACAGAAACGTCGAGCGAAGGCCTGTGGAAATGCGACGGAGGTCTACTGTGTCCGGAAACAATGCGCGGATCATATATGATGTGCGTGGAACTGTATCGGATAGGTGGTTTCCAATGTGAGTGGTAGCATAGTCGAGAAGACAGAACCTCGCCCGGCGTCGATCTTTGATATCCTCGGCCACTTTCTGAGTCCTCGCATCTATTCCGTCTTCATCATCAAGAAAGAGCATATACTGTAAGCAAGTGTAGGCTATCTCGGTATGTCCATCATGGAATATTTCGCCCTCCTCGTACAGCGATGTCAAGTAATCGTTGAGAGACTTGTGCACAAGTCGAGCGGTGGACGTCTCTTCGTCTATGATAACCAGGCCGAGGCACCAGTCTATCAATGATTTCTCAGTAAGAAAGTTGTCCCAGTCTAGTGTCTGATCGTAGGCCAGAGACACTTTGCCGGACTTCATTTTGGGTTGATCAATCCTGACCGAGAGAGCATGGCGTAACTCCATGACGGTCAATGGGCGTTTGGCGAGGAATATCCACTTGAGTACCTCAAGGGCTTGATGGGATCTTTTCGATTGCTGGTCCTTGATCCTGGTGATGGTACTTGCGAAAGCCAATTCGAGTTTCGTCGGCATGTTGAGGAGTTCTGCACGCCGTTCGCTGATGGTTGGCCGAGCTAATACGGTTTGAATTTGAAGAGCCGGCAGTAGAAACCTGTATTTGTCTGATGTGTTAGGGGTCTTCTTTTACAGCAACACTAGACATATCAAAATGATCCGCGACCAAGATTTTTACTTTTGTTTATGAAAGGTTTCAGCACTCACATTCCGTCAGAATTATCGAGGATCTTTTCCAGAATCTGGCCTCTAAGCTCTTCCGTCATACAGTCGCCATTGTCGTCCAAGTCGATTATATGGGATACGTATTTTCTGATATCCTCTCGTTGTGCCCTTAAAGTAAAATACTCTACAGGGCCAAGTCTTGGATTGCGTTCCATGATATCCTTCAGGCCGATGTGAGGCCTTGCTGTGAAGAATATCCGTACTGAGGTTTGGCGGCTACATTCGCCTGAGATCCTCTCGAGGGATTGCACCAACTCTCTGCGGTGATTCAGGTTGCACTCGTCCAGGGCATCAATACACACATAGAACTTTTGAAATTCTTTAACGGTTTCCATCAGTAACCGACAGGCTTCCTGTAGGTCGACATTCTTCTGACTATTGAGATGTCGTCTCAATGCAGAAATAGTGTCCTTGGGTAATGATCCCGATTCGTTGAGTGTGGCTATGACTTGCTTCAGAAGCACGCCGACCATATTCACCGATGTTTGATTCGTTTTATCTCGGTAATCGCAGTATAGATGGACGACACACGCTTTTTCCCTCGATGAGAACTTGAACTTTGTGTCCAGATGATCGAAAACAAGAGAACTGCATCATGGGATATCACATCAGCAAGTTTCAGTCCAGGCCGGTCTCAACTTTCATAACATACCAGATAACGGACTTTCCCGCACCCGGCATACCAGAACATGCTAGAATACAACTCATACTACCACCTTCTGCCGGTTCGCCGTCCCTCCATTTCTCGAATTTTGGTTGAAGTAGGAACCATTCGCCAGTGCCGTCAAGTCGCTGTTGCTGAATATCCTGATGTCTTTTGTGGGGTTGCAACGCTGATATCCACGGCATCATTTTCTGAATCTCATCATCTGGTACCTGTCAGTCGAAAGCGTATGTACTGGTTCTCACAGACAAACCTTGTAATCTCTCCTGAACCTCGGCCATCCCGCGTGAGATGTTGCGGACTTCTGTCGTGATAAACTGAGCCAAATCCGAAAGTAGAGTCTTCATCTGCGATATCTCGGACATCCGCTGTTGCAAATTGGAAGGCACCGAAATTGATAAGCGTTGCATGTCGGCTGCCATTTTCTCGATTTCTTGCTGATTGTCGTTAAGCTGCGACTGTACCGCCGAGAAGGTTCCGGACATGTGCTCACTGGTATTCATTAGTAGTGCGATTATTTTAACTCATCAACAGGACATGAACATACTGATTCTTTGTCGTCATCCAGAACTGGAAAATGTGTGCAAGCCCCTGCAGCCTAACGACGGTCTGTTGAAGGTCGCCCTTCTTAAATGGCCACTTCGTGCGTGTAAGTAATCCCGTCGACTTCTTGGTACTCGAACAGGCATCGGAGATATCCACCAGCTTTTGGTGAAGTTCTTTGAGCTGGGATTCGCAGGCTTCGATCGCTTTTCGAAGCACAGAAGAGTCCTGGAATCGGCGTCCCTTAAGATCATCGTTTTGTAGGAACTGTCTGAAATGTTCGAGAACCTGGCAAAAGGCTTCGACTTCCTGGAGAAGGCTTTGAACTTCGGCGGGGGCGTATTTAACACCATCATAGTAATCCTTCAAGTTCGTCAACATCGAAGGAATCTGGCCTGCAAGCCCAACGAAGCCGGCAACGGCCGCGGCAATGCTTAGTGGATCCATGAACCGCCGGCGGTTTGGTAGGCTGGAAATACTGTAGATTTCGAGTTCTTATATGATGGCGGCGGACGATGGTAGTAGGCAACGCTGAAGTCTGTTCGATAGTATGGTTGACGATGGTGTACACAGCCTCAAAAACCCCGCATGTGCTATTTCAGCTGAGCTTGCGTGGTCCATACACCCTATGTGCCTGTGTACCTCCCTGGTGACTACATATATTCTTCAACGTTCAGCAAAGTATCTACCACTTTAAAGCCTGCAGATTGAGATAATCTTTCAAGTGCATAGATCGCTTGAAACTACAATAGTATTTCGCTTGATATCTCTTTATTAATGTAACGACCTTCCAAAACTTTAGGAGTATATTAAAAAATGAAGGACCCAGCGATGCCTGATACCCGCAATATTTTAGACTCGACAACATAAAAGCGATGAAAAACTGTTGCGGAAATACTGTCACCAAGGCCTACTAGCTGTAGCATGCGCATCAAGCGGATCCCTGCAAACCGCCGATGCATGCGTTAGGAACTTAGGGTCACTAGTAAACTCGGAAGACTCTGCTATACATGATATATCTGGCAAGAAACAATCAACCGACATCCCTATCAGAAACAGATATAGAGCGGGGTTTGAGGCCTCAATCGACATATTTCACGCTTGAGTATTATTCTGCTAAAAGGGTTTTCAAGATACATATATACAGAAGGATCTTCTTCATCGCAACTGCCCGGGGAAGTATGATGAATGAATTCACTCGAAGTTCGTGATATATATTATATAGAAATGATGAATGGGGTTTCCATCACCAGCAGCATGGTATCGTTCCCATTCTCCTCAGATCATTTCCAACCAATACGTCTTCTCTTCACAATCACCACACAGAGCATTATTACAACACCAACTCGTCGCATCCCGACCAATTGTAGGATTATTTCACCGCCTTTTTTCCCCATTACAGCAGTTGATTGAATTCGCGTATGGTTGGATGGGTACATTCCAAGCTATCAAGCTTGGCTGTCACCAACACGATTCCAGCTACTGACACGACGACCTCCTGTTCGTTATATTGGTAACTTTCGCCAGTCATTTCCATCGCTATTCATTCCTGTTTGACTTTTGCATCTGTTTTTGCCCGATGATGTCTGCCCAATAAATGTACTCCATACGTAGCTCCGATCTGAGCTGACGGTTTCTGCTATCTTTCGTTTAAAAATAACCGCAAGGCTGCTAGCGACATGCAGCCTTGTAGATGAAGCGCTAGTGTGTATCAGGGTGAGTAGCGTAGCCGCCTTACCACAGTGGGCCCCACTTACTCGTGCCAAGGTGGTGCATTAGCACCACCTTGGCACGAGTAGCTGTACTCGCAGCACAGGATGCCAGGAATCAGGTGCACTCCGTATATATAATGCGCACACAATAACAGCATAACCATAACGCTAAAAGTTTTCTGCCAAAATCTAGAGGATGAATTGGATTGGATTTCCATGAGACGAGATATCTCGAGACCTTTTTTCCAAAAGCTCAAGATAATCTTGAGCCTTTTTGAGACTTGTACACCTTACAATTTACCGAACAAAAACATGCGCAATCCAGCTAATTATGTATTTTTTTCCTACTCCGTTAATTAGTCTTCCAGGTAAAGTTGTTACCAAGAGTAAGAATCTGCTTCTTAGTAAAACTACTACAGCAGTACATACTGCTCATTAAGAGCTACAGCACTTTTATCGTTCAAAACTTCAATGAACTAAGTCCTGACTGGTAGGTGCATTTCAGAATCTACCCAGCTCCACTGTTGAGTGTTGACTCAGGTACTGGTGGTTATTTCAGAATACAGAAAAATAGCTAGTTTAACAGTGATTTGATGATGTTTAGAGTGCGCTGGTTGTGTATACGTTGGCACTTTACTTGTACATAGAGCTCCTGTATTGGTGACTCGGTCTGGAACACCACTGATATAATGTGATTGACTTGTCTGATTTGATTAATCCATAAACAGTCTCCAGCTTATGGCTATGAGGCTCTCTACGGATATCCATCTCTCTCCCAGACCTGCGACTGTTACCCCACAGGTCTGCCGGGAATCTGGGATAAGCCCCACAGCATGCTGCGCGGTAAGGTCCGTAGCTCCCTGTTTATCCCTCTTTAGTTTTCTTGTACATCTTCCTCGCCGGAGGAGGCGCCTAAATATTATTTCAAAAGATTCCGGTTCACCTGATAAGAAGAGCGCGATTTATATATCTTTTATCAAATATTAGCCAGACCTGATGACCAAGTATTTCGACTGTTATATGACAATATAAATCCGTATACGTCCGAACAAAAAGCGCTGTTGATAGCAGTGTTAAATGCTACATACCAGCTTCACTTCAGGGGTTATGTAGTTTCTATCTAGTTTCCAGTGCTCACATACAGGAGGTGAGATGGAGGTGAGATGGAGGCGGAGGGGGTTGAACCCTACATACACCCTGGACTTACTAATGCCATCATTCTACATTAGCGTACCCTTGGCGTTCTTTAACATTCAAGTGCAGTCGACTAGGTTTATAAGGGTACTATCTATAAGAATACCCACTGTAAAGGGTGTCAGCCGCGGTCCCGAGGTTTTTGTATGGGAATTAAGGGCATCACAGTGTACTAGAATATCCTTAAGAAAATGCCGAAAATTTGAAAGGTACCCTTATACAGTGGGGCGGCTGGTGATGTGGCTATGGTGCAATTTGTGTGGCGCTAGGACTCTCATTACCTCCGCACTACCCCAGCTCTGTGCATCTCGACCAATCACTCGTGCCAAGCTTCTCGGTCTTTAAGAATATACATCATATCAGGGTACACCCCTTCGGTCCCAGCGTATCCTTATAAACCGAGTCGACTTTACTGCTGTTATGCGCTGGGATCTTGGTTCGAAGAGAAAGGGGGGTGCTGGTGGGGGTTTGTCATGGGTCTTGTATTACAGTGTCTTTGTATTTTATCTATCTGTGACATGTGGCTAGTCAAATGAAGGTTAATTTTTTGAAGCCTTTGAATTTGATATTTTGGGGTTCAGTCATGATAGGTGTTTAAAAACCAATACCGACATCCTCTCCCAAAAAACAAAAAAAGCCGTACAAACGCGCCCATCCCAAAAAAAAAAACTTTTGACATAAAAGACATTATTTTCATTCCCACCACCCCCAAAAAAACCTCTTTCAACTTACATATTTACAGCTATGCGAAATCATTAATCAAAGCCAGCAAAATCCTCCTCCTCACCACCACCTACCGCAACCCCTCCATCATCACTATCACTCCCGCTTCCTTCCTCCGCCTGTCTCTTCCTCCTCTTACTACTCTCCACCGCCATTTTCCTTCTCCATTCCTTATCCCTCTGAGCACCGGACTTGGTGCTAATTCTCGCCGCCGCACTAACACCTCTCCTAACCTCCACTCCATGTAGCTTGAGTTTCTTCTTTTCCTGCTTCGTAGTATTCGGTAGCGCATCCAGCAGCCATTTCTGTACATCACCTCCGGACGCTTTAATAACATTTGCAATTCCCTTAACATATCCGATATCTTCCTTGGTATAATAGGTCACCGCCTTTCCATCTTTTCCAGCTCTACCAGTTCTGCCAACACGGTGGATATAGGATGCAACAGAAGTAGGGATATCATAATTTACAACCATCCGGACACCGCGGAAATCCATACCACGAGCCAAAAGATCAGTTGTAATTAGGATCCAGACTTCACCGAGTCGGAAACGTGTCATGGTCTGCTCTCGGGTTGTGTCATCTAGCTTGGCGTGTAGAACTGCGATACGACCGGGAGTTGTAAGGTCGTATTGAACCTCCCGATAGAGCGCTTGAGCTCGATCAATGCTTTGGAGGAAGATAATCAATGGCGGACGAAGCCCGGTGGTGAATAACTGCCGTAATGCATGCAACTTTCCGGTCTCGGTGGCGCAGTAGGTAAGTTCCTGGGTAATGGTTGGGAGAGAGGAGTCTTTGATACCGACGACTAGACGGATGATGTAGGAGTCTGGAAGATGGGTTGTAACGAGTGCCTCCACGGAAGAGGGCATGGTTGCTGACCAGAGGGAGGTTCGGAGGGTGGTGGAACGGGATCTGAGGGCGGTCCAGATAGCGAGGGTTTGCTCGCGGAAAAGCTCGTCTAGTAGTACATCGGCTTCGTCGAGGATGAAGGCGGTGAGGTTGGTAAGACAGCTTTCACCAGCGGATTCAAGGGCGTTCTGGAGGACCATGGGAGTGGAAACTAGGATATCGGATTTGATGGTGGGGTCCTTGAAGTCTTCGGGGAGAACGTCAGTGAAGGAAACGGGACGGGCTCCTTTCTTGAATTGAGACACCTTGATGGAGGTGCCGACAACGAGTTTCTTGATTTCGTTGGTGATTTGGGAGACGAGCTCTTTGGTGGGGGCGAGGATGATGGCCTTGACACCCTTTTGGGAATCATTGTTGCGGTTTTTCTGTTCGCGGAGGAGACGGTTAAGCAGGGGAACGACATAGGCAAGGGTCTTTCCGCTACCGGTGGGGGCACAGGTGAGAAGGTCAATAGGAGCTCCGGCGGGAATGCCTTCAATTGAGAGATTGTCTTTCATAAGAATTGGCAGAGATCCCATCTGAACTTCGGTAGGGGAAGAGTATCCTTGGGCGAGGATATTCGAGAAAACACGCTTGGAGAGTGCGTAGCCATGGGCAGAGGAACGAAGCTGAGAGAAGTCGGTTAGAGGGGGTATAAAAAGCTCGGGTTTCTTTGCTTTCTTCTTGGGTCCCTCTTCAGTCTTTTCTTCCTTCTTCTCCTTCTTCTCTTTATCTTTCTTCTCTTTCTTGTCCTTCTTTGACTTTTTCTTCTTCTCTTCAGGTTCTGGCTCGGCAGCTTCCACTGGTTCAGCAGGAGTAGGTGTTGACATGATGGTGAATTTAAGCTTATGCAGGCGGAGAGTGGATTTGATTTCTTCTGCGGTAGGTAGAATCACGGTAGGTTCGTCCTTGGTTCCGTCCTCCTCGTCGGAAGAGACATCTTCGTCGTCGGAACCATCACTGTCATCGTCATTATGTCTTCTTCGCTTTGCAGGAGTGCCGGCAGCTTCGGTAGCTTTCTTTTGTCCCTGTCCGAAAAAATCGAGCTCCTTTGGTACGGCAATTGAGGTGGAGGTGGAGGCAGTGGTTGTGGTTGTGGACTCGGTGCTGGCGGCGGCAGCGGCCTTGCGCTTTCGCTTCTTTGCCGACTTTGTGAGAGCGGGTTGTGCAGGTGCTGTAGGTGCAACAGGTAGTGTAGATAGTGCTGGAGCTGCGGGTTTTTGGGAGGTCTTGGTGAAGGTCGCTGACCGAGTCAAAAGCCGAAAAACGTCCGTCATGCTGAGCGAGTATCGTGTTGTGCTGCGTCGCGAAGTTCCAGATCGGCAGCGTAAACTTAAAATTATTTTTGCCAAGCTAGTGAGGCCCGCCCTAACCCTTGCAGGACCAATTACTAGCGCGTCATTGCCTTTGCGGGGCCGACCCGCAGAATGACGGCACGTGAAGAGGAGCTCTGGAGCTGGAGCTCGAGCTCGATGTACAGTAGAGCAGATATGCATATTCCAAGAAAACAAATGCATATTTCGAGTTTGAAGTTATGTAAGCAAGGGATATTACATAAACTACAATTTCATAGTCTATTGATATTCCAGATTGTCCACAAGTATTCACAGATCAGCCACCAGCCATGCTGAGTACAACAATGAATCTTGATGATGAAATCCATCAACAACTGCGAAAGCAAACAAGTCTCCCTTCAACCTGCGCATCCTTGCTCGTTGTTGGCTGGCTGAATGGAGACGCCGGCTGCTTAGCCGCAGCTGGTGTAGTCCAAAAGCAGGTCCGAAATCACCAACGCCGCAACAGCTTTGCATCACGCGTAACGCCCCCATCATGCCCCGCCACGACGACTGAGCTTCAGACCCCTCTCAGACCCCTCTCAGACCCCTCTCAGACCCCTCTCAGGGCCCCGCATGAAACGCGATGTTTCCCTCTGCCAGCAGGTTGAAGCTACATATATACCACGGTGAACCTCCGCCACTTGCCGGGCCCCGCCACTCTGGAACGTAGAATATTCTGTACCCCGCTCGTTGTATTATGAATCATCGCCACAGGACCAATTCAACACGACCGGCGAATAACATTCTATCAGTTTTGCTTGAAAATATCGTTTGTCGGGGTTCTTGCATGAGCCATTGTTCTCGCAAGTTCTCTCTCGCTGTGGGAAGGCCTTACTAAGGGAGATCAAGCTACCGTCTTGGCGGTGCCCTCTTGTCCGACGCAACAAGGCGGACTCACATCCACCTGGGAATCATCTTCATCCTCCATAACCTTCAACACCATCATCCCCATCATCCATCTACCATCAAACAGAACCCCATCCTTCGTCACCTTCATCAAAGTCTCTCGCGTTCAACCTTTACGACACTACAATAGTTATGTCTGAGCACGACGACAAGAAGAAGGTTAACCTGACGTAAGTCATGCCCCACTATTCGCCCCAGACGGAACATTCAGAGGTGAATAATCAGCTAATCGCCGCCTTATTCTATAGCGACCCTTCAGGTGCCGCTCCCAAAGATGTATGAAATTCTCCGCCTTCCGTCACAGCTAGCGAAGCTATCCCCGCGTTAAGTCCACAGTTCTAATCCGCACTACAGGTCGACGAGGTCGCCACTGCCATTCTCAAGAAGAAGAAGAAGCCTAACAGCTTGACCGTTACCGACTCCGTAAATGATGACAACAGTGCGTATTGCTACACTTTTCAAGCAATTGGGCCGTTCTAATTGACTTTCCATAGGTATCATCGCCCTCTCCAATAACACCATGGAGACGTTACAGCTCTTCCGTGGTGACACCGTTCTCGTAAAGGGAAAGAAGAGAAAGGACACTGTTCTCATTGTCCTTGCGGATGACGACCTCGATGATGGCAGCGCCAGAATCAACCGGACAGTGCGTAACAACTTGCGCGTTAGACTGTGAGTTTGTCCCTTGATATCATTAAAATTTCGCTCAGCTAACCATTCATCAGTGGAGACGTTATCACAGTCCACCCTTGCCCCGACATCAAATACGTAAGTTTGTGTGAATTTCGGATGAAAATCTGTGCTGACATGACCTAGGCTAAACGCATTGCTGTTCTCCCCATCGCCGATACCGTCGAGGGTCTCACTGGATCCCTTTTCGATGTTTACCTCAAGCCATACTTCCTCGAGGCCTACCGCCCAGTACGAATGGGAGATCTTTTCACAGTGCGTGGTGGTATGAGACAAGTAGAGTTCAAGGTTGTCGAGTTAGATCCTCCGGACTACGGTATCGTAGCGCAGGACACAGTAATCCACTGTGAGGGAGAGCCTCTTAACCGTGAGGATGAGGAAGGAAACTTGAACGAGGTTGGATATGACGACATTGGAGGATGCAGAAAGCAGATGGCACAGATTCGCGAGCTTGTCGAGCTCCCCCTCAGACATCCCCAGCTTTTTAAGAGCATTGGTATCAAGCCACCCAGAGGTATTCTTTTAGTAAGTTTGGAAGCTCCAGTTATCAAAGGTTTACTAACAATTAAATAGTATGGTCCCCCCGGTACCGGTAAGACTTTGATGGCCCGTGCCGTTGCCAACGAGACCGGAGCCTTCTTCTTCCTTATCAACGGACCCGAGATTATGAGTAAGATGGCCGGAGAGTCCGAGTCCAACTTGCGCAAGGCTTTCGAGGAGGCCGAGAAGAACTCTCCCTCTATCATCTTCATCGACGAGATCGACTCTATCGCACCCAAGCGTGACAAGACCAACGGAGAAGTTGAGCGTCGTGTTGTTTCTCAGCTTTTGACCTTGATGGACGGAATGAAGGCCCGCTCCAACATTGTTGTCATGGCTGCCACCAACAGACCTAACTCCATCGACCCTGCTCTCCGTCGTTTCGGACGTTTCGACCGTGAGGTCGACATCGGTATCCCCGACCCAACTGGACGTCTCGAGATTCTCCAGATCCACACCAAGAACATGAAGCTTGCTGACGGTGTTGACCTCGAGTCCATTGCTGCCGAGACCCACGGTTACGTCGGTTCCGATATTGCCGCTCTTTGCTCTGAGGCTGCCATGCAGCAGATTCGTGAGAAGATGGACCTCATTGACCTTGATGAGGACACCATTGACGCCGAGGTCTTGGATGCCCTTGGAGTCACCATGGAGAACTTCCGCTTCGCCCTCGGAACCAGCAACCCCTCCGCCCTTCGCGAGGTCGCCGTTGTCGAGGTCCCCAACGTCCGCTGGGACGACATTGGAGGTCTCGACGGCGTCAAGCGCGAGCTCATCGAGTCCGTCCAGTACCCCGTCGAGCACCCCGAAAAGTTCCTCAAGTTCGGTATGTCGCCGTCTCGTGGAGTTCTTTTCTACGGTCCTCCTGGTACTGGTAAGACTTTGCTTGCCAAGGCTGTCGCCAACGAGTGTGCTGCCAACTTCATTTCCGTTAAGGGACCGGAGTTGTTGTCCATGTGGTTCGGAGAGTCTGAGAGCAACATTCGTGACATCTTCGACAAGGCTCGTGCCGCTGCTCCTTGCGTTGTTTTCTTGGACGAGTTGGATTCTATTGCCAAGTCTCGTGGTGGATCCGTTGGAGATGCTGGTGGAGCCTCTGACCGTGTTGTCAACCAGCTTTTGACTGAGTTGGACGGTATGGGAGCGAAGAAGAACGTTTTCGTTATTGGAGCTACCAACAGACCCGAGCAGTTGGACGCTGCCCTTTGCCGTCCCGGACGTCTTGACACCCTTGTCTACGTCCCCCTTCCCGACGAGGCTTCCAGAGCTTCCATTCTCAAGGCCCAGCTCCGCAACACCCCCGTTGCTCCCGATGTGGACCTCAACTACATCGCTTCCCGCACCCACGGTTTCTCCGGAGCCGATCTTGGATTCGTCACTCAGCGTGCTACCAAGATTGCTATCAAGCAGGCTATTGCTGCTGAGATCGAAGCTGCCAAGGAGCGTGAGGCTGCTGGAGACAACGGAATGGACGCCGAATACGAGGACCCCGTACCCGAGCTCACCAAGGCTCACTTCGAGGAGGCCATGTCTGCTGCCCGTAAATCCGTTTCCGATGTTGAGATTAGACGCTACGAGGCGTTCGCTCAGAGTATGAAGCAGGCTGGTGGAATGAACGTTTTCCGTTTCCCTACCGCTGAGGAGGTTGGTGCTGGTCAGAGCAGTGGTACCGCTGGCTTTGGACAAGCTGCGGACGACGATGACTTGTACTCATAGACGGTTTCTTTTTTGTCTTGTTTTTAGGTTTAAGTTTTGTTTTTGGGGGAATTGCTCGTTGAAATAATGATTCTTCGGGTCATGCGGGGTGTTTATGATACGACGGTTTATTTTGTCGATTTTTACGTTACTTTCCATTAGCCAAGAATAAATGCGACCTGTAACGGATATCTTTTGCTAAGATGAATTGAGTCAAATATCCAACATTCCGCAATGAATGTGCAGTCAAGTGCGGCATCGATTTTGAAAACTTGTGACTTTTAGTAAAATAATAAACTCAGTGCTGTCCCGAACCTACTGCAACAGGACTTGGCCAATGCAATTTATCACGGGGATCGTACAAGAGGAAGCTTCAGCTCAAGAGAAAGTCACGGAGCCAACCGCTTTCGGATAGTTGGATAGTTCAGTTATCCAGATCTGAAGTTGAAACAACTCTCTGTACCACTGTTCCAGGATCCGGTTACTCTGACAAGGTGTTTTCTGTTTGCAAACTTTTATTATAGGTCATGCAACCAGCCGTGGGAAATATTAACTTGGAAAAATAGTAATAAAATCAATCGTAGCTTATGAACTGCAGTTAAGACTAAAAGAAAGCCAGTCTAGGTTTATACCCTAGCTTCTAAACTTCTAAGCTTCTAGGCTTCTAGGGCTGAGTTTGTAGTTAGTAGTTTGTAGTTAGTAGTTTGTAGTTTGTAGTTAGTAGTCTGTAGTCTGTAGTCTGTAGTCTGTAGTCTGTAGTCTGTAGTCTGTAGTCTGTAGTCTGTAGTCTGTAGTCTGTAGTCTGTAGTCTGTAGTCTGTAGTCTGTAGTCTGTAGTCCGTCATCGCGGATTTTATCATGCTTTGGCTTCCCGGCCCCGGCTGTGTCATCTATGTGAAAATGAATGAAACAGAGGTTGGTGGGGTTTGTGTGTCTATGTCAATGCATATATGTATCCATATATACTTCCAAGTTCCAACTTCCAGCTTCCAGCACCCGATCACGATTTCAATCTCAATCCCCATCCGCACAACTTCACGACAATACCTTTAACATATCCAATCAATCAACACTCCCCGGAACTCAAAACTCATCATCATCAGTTATTGGATTCTGGAAGAATATTTTAGGTATTGTGAGAAGCCGGGTTGAGGTTGAATGGAATCCAGATGCTGGAACTGAAATTTCTTAAAGTTTTCATGCCAGCGCTGCGCCATGGTTAGCGGTTATCTGTCTGAATGAAGCACCAAAGATTTTCTGATATTATGGGTAGATTGGCTATGGACATTGGAAGGCCTCTCTAACGAACTTGGATTTTCCTGGGAAACTTCTGAAGTGGTGGTTGTTATATTGTGATGCCGGGGTTGTATGGGGCACGCGACTGACGTAACATCGTGCGCCAATTGCCTTACCTTGGGTAGTGACGTGCCACTAGTGCTAGGTATTACAGGAAATTTCCTGAGTTGTATTTGGTAGATGATAAGAGCAGCAGAATCCTTACTTATGCTAAAGAGAATGCTTTCGATACAGCAGCACAGGAAAAATCATTTGTGGATGTAGGTATAAAGATTGTTCAGGTAGCTTGATTGATGTCTCCATTCACAACATACATATTACTCCCTGCGATCTTACGAGCCCTAAAGTTAAAGAAAAATGCAGCCGTTCAAGTCATTACATGTAAACAGAAAAGATAAAACAGAAGCAAGAACTACAACATTCATGACGACGAGAGAAGAAAATAGGCTTTCCACCAACAAGCAAAAAGGTTAAAAATCACAAAACAGAATATTCCTCATCAACCTCGTTCCCCGTTCAACTTCGACGATGGCCATTCCACCACCCTATCAATGCCTCCAGAAATTGTGAAAATGAAAACCAAGATAAATGAAAAACCAAAATCAGTTCCACCGGGAAAAACTCCTAATCCTTCACCCCACCTACATATTCAACTACTTAACATCCGTGCATCCCTCAAGGAAAAAAAAGTCTCTGCCGTTTCGTCCATGGAGATGTGTTGGGTGAAAATTCACCTGCTCGTTTCGATCGCTCGATAGCTCCGGCGGTGATGAGAAGAGACGCAATGTCATCATAGGATTTGCTGGATGCCCAGGATAACGCTGTCCGGCCTTCGTTGTCCTCCAAATTTATATCGACACCTTCAGCCTGTAGGAGTAGTTTTACAACCGACTCGTGGCCGTTTTTGGATGCCCATGATAATGCGGTTCGGTGCTTTACATCCTTAGAATTGATATCGATGCCCTCTGCCTGTAGTAGAAGCTTTACAACTGACTCGTAGCCGTACATGGATGCCAATGACAATGCGGTTTGGCCATGGTCGTCCTGCGAATTGACATCGATACCTTCTTCCTGGAGGAGCAGCTTTACAACCGACTTCCGTCTATTTTCGGATGCCAATGACAATGCGGTTTGACCATGGTCGTCCTGCGAATTGACATCGATACCTTCTTCCTGGAGGAGCAGCTCGACAACCGACTCGTAGCCGTACTTGGATGCCAATGACAATGCGGTTAGACCTTCCTCCTCCTGCGAATTGATATCGATACCTTCTTCCTGGAGGAGCAGCTTTACGACCGACTCCCGTCCATTTTGGGATGCCAATGACAATGCGGTTTGACCATGCTCGTCCTGCGAATTGACATCGATACCTTCTTCCGGGAGGAGCAGCTTTACAACCGACTCGTGGCCATTTTCGGATGCCAATGACAATGCGGTTTGACCATGCTCGTCCTGCGAATTGACATCGATACCTTCTTCCGGGAGGAGCAGCTTTACAACCGACTCGTGGCCATTTTCGGATGCCAATGACAATGCGGTTTGACCATGGTCGTCCTGCGAATTGACATCGATACCTTCTTCCTGGAGGAGCAGCTCGACAACCGACTCGTAGCCGTACTTGGATGCCAATGACAATGCGGTTAGACCTTCCTCCTCCTGCGAATTGATATCGATACCTTCTTCCTGGAGGAGCAGCTTTACAACCGACTCCCGTCTATTTTGGGATGCCAATGACAATGCGGTTTGACCATGCTCGTCCTGCGAATTGACATCGATACCTTCTTCCGGGAGGAGCAGCTTTACAACCGACTCGTTGCCATTTTCGGATGCCAATGACAATGCGGTTTGACCATGGTTGTCCTGCGAATTGACATCGATACCTTCTTCCTGGAGGAGCAGCTCGACAACCGACTCGTAGCCGTACTTGGATGCCAATGACAATGCGGTTAGACCTTCCTCCTCCTGCGAATTGATATCGATACCTTCTTCCTGGAGGAGCAGCTTTACAACCGACTCGTAGCCATTTCTGGATGCCAATGACAATGCGGTTTGGCTGTAACGGTCCTTCGAATTAATATCGATACCTTCTGCCTGTAGGAGCAGCTTTACAACCGACTCGTGGCCGTTGCTGGATGCCAATGACAATGCGGGTTGACCGTGATCGTCGGTCGAATTGATATCGATACCTTCTGCCTGTAGGAGTAGCTTTACAACCGACTCGTAGCCATTTCCGGATGCCAATGACAATGCGGTTAAACCTTCCTCGTCCTGCGCATTGATATTGATACCTTCTGCCTGTAGGAGTAGCTTTACAACGGACTCATGGCCGTTGCCGGATGCCAATATCAATGCGGTGTTTCCGGACGTGTCCTTCGAATTGATATCGATACCTTCTTCCTCCAGGAGAAGCTTTACAACTGAGTCGTGGCCCCTTGCGCATGCCAACATCAATGCGGTGTTTCCGGACGTGTCCTTCGAATTGATATCGATACCTTCTGCCTGTAGGAGAAGGTTGAAAACTGACTCGTGGCCTTCTTTGGATGCCAATGACAATGCGGTTTGGCCGAAACAGCCCTTCGTATTGATATCGATACCTTCTGCCTGTAGGAGTAGCTTTACAACCGACTCGTAGCCATTTCCGGATGCCAATGACAATGCGGTTAAACCTTCCTCGTCCTGCGCATTGATATTGATACCTTCTGCCTGTAGGAGTAGCTTTACAACGGACTCATGGCCGTTGCCGGATGCCAATATCAATGCGGTGTTTCCGGACGTGTCCTTCGAATTGATATCGATACCTTCTTCCTCTAGGAGAAGCTTTACAACTGAGTCGTGGCCCCATTTGCATGCCAATATCAATGCAGTGTTTCCGGACGTGTCCTTCGAATTGATATCGATACCTTCTGCCTGTAGGAGAAGCTTAAAAACTGACTCGTGGCCTTCTTTGGATGCCAATGACAATGCGGTTTGGCCGAAAAAGCCCTTCGTATTGATATCGATACCTTCTGCCTGTAGGAGAAGCTTTACAACTGAGTCGTGGCCGCATTTGCATGCCAATATCAATGCGGTGTTTGCGGACGTGTTCATCGAATTGATATCGATACCTTCTTCCTGGAGGAGCAGCTCGACAACCGACTCGTAGCCATTTCCGGATGCCAATGACAATGCGGTATAGCCGTCACTGTCCGTCATATTGATATCGATACCTTCTACCTGTAGGAGCAGCTTTACAACTGACTGGTGTCCGTTTTGGGATGCCCATGACAAAGCATTTTTTCCATTGCAGTCCAAAAAGTTAATTTCTAATACCCTTCCCAACACAATACGCACCACCCTGTGCAAACCAACACGGGATGCCTGTAGCAACATCGTACTGCTGCCTGCTATGGTATCGAAATCGATTGTTTGGCGCGCTGAATCAAGGAGATCGAAGAAAACGTTTTCCAAACGACAGCTGATGGCAAACTGTAAGCGAAGATGGATTTGCATTGTGGAATCATATTCATGTCTGCGATAGGTAGCTCGTGTTTGCCATCTATGAAATGGATACAGAAACGTCGAGCGAAGGCCTGTGGAAATGCGTCGAACGTCTACAGTGTCCGGAAATAATGCGCAGATCATATCCGATGTGTGTGGAACTGTATCAGATAGGTGGTGTCCGATGCAAGTGGTAGCATAGTCGAGAAGACAGAACCTCGCCAGGCGTCGATCTTCGATATCCCCGATGACTTCCTGCGCCAGCGCATCTATTCCGTTTTCATCATCATGAAAGAGCATGTACTGTAAGCAAGTGTAGGCTATCTCGGTATGTCCATCATGGAATATTTCGCCCTCCTCGTACAGCGATGTCAAGTAATCGTTGAGAGACTTGTGTACAAGTCGAGCGGTGGACGTCTCTTCGTCTATGATAACCAGGCCGAGGCACCAGTCTATCAATGATTTCTCAGTAAGGAAGTTGTCCCAGTCTAGTGTCTGATCGTAGGCCAGAGACACTTTGCCGGACTTCATTTTGGGTTGATCAATCCTGACCGAGAGAGCATGGCGTAACTCCATGACGGTCAATGGGCGTTTGGCGAGGAATATCCACTTGAGTATCTCAAGGGCTTGATGGGATCTTTTCGATTGCTGGTCCTTGATCCTAGTGATGGTACTTGCGAAAGCCAATTCGAGTTTCGTCGGCATGTTGAGGAGTTCTGCACGCCGTTCGCTGATGGTCAGCCCAGCTAATACTGTTTGGATTTGAAGAGCCGGCAGTAGGAACCTGTATTTGTCTGATGTGTTAGTGGTCTTCTTTTACAGTAACACTAGACATATCGGAATGATCCGCGACCAAGACTTTTATTTTTGTTTATGAAAGGTTTCATCACTCACATTCCGTCGGAATTATCGAGGATCTTTTCCAGAATCTGGCCTCTAAGCTCTTCCGTCATACAGTCGCCGTTGTCGTCAATATCGATTACATGGGATACGTATTTTCTGATATCCTCTCGCTGTGCCCTGAGAGTAAAATACTCTACAGGGCCGAGTCTTGGATTGTGTTCCATGATGTCCTTCAGGCCGATGTGAGGTCTCGCAGTGAAGAATATTCGTACTGAGGTTTGCTGGCTACATTCACCTGAGATCCTCTCGAGGGATTGCACCAATTGTCTGCGGTGCTGCAGGTTGCACTCGTCCAGGGCATCAATACACACATAGAACTTTTGAAGCTCTTTAACGGTTTCCACCAGTAATCGACAGGCTTCCTGTAGGTCGACATTCTTCTGACTGTTGAGATGCTGTCTCAATGCGGAAATAGTGTCCTTGGGTAATGATCCCGATTCGTTGAGTGTGGCTATGACTTGCTTCAGAAGCACGCCGACCATGTTCACCGATGTTTGATTCGTTTTATCTCGGTAATCGCAGTATAGGCAGACCACACAAGCTTTTTCCCTCGATGAGAACTTGAACTTTGTGTCCAGATGATCGAAAACAAGAGAACTGCATCATGGGATATCACATCAGCAAGTTTCAGTCCAGGCCGGTCTCAACTTTCATAACATACCAGATAACGGACTTTCCTGCACCTGGCATCCCAGAGCAGGCCAGCACACAACTCTTATTACCATCTCCTGCTGATTCGTCGTCCCTCCACTTCTCGAACTCCGGTTCCAGTAGGAACCATTCGCCAGTGCCGTCAAGTCGCTGTTGCTGGATATCCTGATGTCTTTTGTGGGGTTGCAACGTTGATATCCACGGCATCATTTTCTGAATCTCATCATCTGGTACCTGTCAGTCGAAAGCGTATGTACTGATTCTCACAGAAATACCTTGTAATCTCTCCTGAACCTCGGTCATCCCGCGTGAGATGTTGCGGACCTCTGTCGTGATAAACTGAGCCAGATCCGAAAGTAGAGTCTTCATCTGTGATATCTCTGACATTCGCTGTTGCAAATCGGTGGGCACCGAAATCGACAAGCCTTTCATGACAGTTGTCATTTTCTCGATTTCTTGCTGATTGTCGTTAAGCTGCGACTGTACCGCCGAGAAGGTTCCGGACATGTGCTCACTGGTATGCATTAGTAGTGCGATTATTTCACCTCATCGACAGTACATGAACATACTGATTCTTTGTCGTCATCCAGAACTGGAAAATGTGTGCAAGCCCCTGCAGCCTCACGACGGTCTGTTGAAGTTCGCCCTTCTTAAACGGCCACTTCGTGCGTGTAAGTAATCCCGTCAACTTTTTGGTACTCGAACAGGCGTCGGAGATATCCACCAGCTTTTGGTGAAGTTCTTTGAGCTGGGATTCGCAGGCTTCGATCGCTTTTCGAAGCACAGAAGAGTCCTGGAATCGGCGTCCCTTAAGATCATCGTTTTGTAGGAACTGTCTGAAATGTTCGAGAACCTGGCAAAAGGCTTCGACTTCCTGGAGAAGGCTTTGAACTTCGGCGGGGGCGTATTTAACACCATCATAGTAATCCTTCAAGTTCGTCAACATCGAAGGAATCTGGCCTGCAAGCCCAACTAATCCGGCAACGGCCGCGGCAATGCTTAGTGGATCCATGAACCGATGGCGGTTTAGTAGGCTGAAAATACTGTAGATTTCGAGTTCTTATATGGTGGCGGGGGACGACGGTAGTAGGCAACGATGAAGTCTGTTCGATGGTATGGTTGACGATGGTGTGCGCAGCCTCAAAACCCCCGCATGTGCTATTTCAGCTGAGCTTGCGTGGTCCATACACCTTATGTACCTGTGTACCTACCTGGTAACTACATACATTCTTCAACGTGCAGCAAATTCTCTACATCCTAAAAGCTGCCGGATTCCTTCTCATGAGATCATGATTAAAGTATATTGCCCCCAATAACATCAGTAGTCCATAAGGCTTCTGGCTACATATATACCGAGCTCACGGAACGCAAAGATCATACATATAAATAAATGAGCATAGGTCAGAAATGCATGTCAAATGCAATACTTCCGATCGACACCACCAGAAACTACTATCGAAAAGGCCTACTTGATCATGAATGGTTCTCATCGTTCTAGTTGTTATGTCTTACATGCTGCGTTATTATATGTTATGCAATACACAAGCCAAAGCACCTAGGAGTTACGACAGTTCGTAATATGCATTGAAGCCTACAAACTATTGCCCTTCTTCCTCAAAAATGTAGATTGTAGATCACATATAGAGCAAGCGATATCCGCATCAACTTGATTCCCACAAACAGCCGATTTCAGGGTTAGGGTAACTGGTAAACGAAGGCTACATATTTCATGCGCGTGTAACGAGTTCATTTATTTATTCATTTATTTATTCATTTATTTATTCATTTATTTATTCATACTCATTGTGTAGCGAGTTTTTTTGAACGGAAAATCCCGATGTTTTCCTAGCGATCTGAATACTCTGTAATAAGTATATTCCTCAAAAGTGTAAAATATGAGAAAACATAATTCAGTGCAGCTACAGACTCCGTGAAGTTTGAACAGAGAGCAATACCTGGTCCTCATGAGTCAGTTTGCATTCCATTTCAAGTGCTCTATGAGTAATTGCGGATGATTCGATTACATTGTTTATGTGATATTTATTGCGTCATTTATTTTGTTCATTGATTCATTCATCATTTCATTTATCCATGTTCCCGACCCTCAGCTTCTGAGATAGCTACCGATTGACTAATTTACAGTTTAGACCCAAGCACGGGCTCTGAGTCATGCTGGTGGAGCGGAAATCTGTATACAATAGTGGGGGTGAGTATAAATAATGAAAGAGATGGATAGAGGGGAACAGAGAAGATAATAGATAGAACAGCAGGATGGTCGATTGTTTTTGTAGATGCTGCTTGGTAATTCCGGATGCTTTTGATAGGTACTGAGCAAAATTTATCCCAGCCTACAGGCCTTAACTGATTTTTTGCTGTTCGGTATTCGGGTTCTGAGATCAGGTAATGCCATGGGATGACGAAACCAATCCTTCGGATCGTACGAGTTATATTTGTATTCAGGCACAATATCGCTTTATGTAATCAACTATAATAAGTGAATATTGATAGAAAAGTAATTCAAAATTCTCGATTCCAAACAACTTGCAGCGTCTAAAAGCCCAGACTACCTATATCGCAAAACTTAAGCCAAAACGCAGTATTGTGCCTATATCCACTGTGATACCTCCCTTTCAATCGCTTCGCAACCACAACCCCCCTCCCCCCCCCCCCCCCCCCCCAAACCCACCATCCACCCACCCCCATCATCTGCATACAAGCCCCCTCTCTATTTCGATACATCATACAATACCACAGCCGCCGCCGTCTGTACATTCATACTCCTAGTCATTCCCTTCTGTGGGATCTCCACACACCAATCCAACTCACCCAAAAGTTCCGCCGGGATACCGAACTTCTCCGTGCCCATCAACAACAGCACCTTATTTGGCCACTTTTTATTACATTCCTCACTGCCCAATACAACACTTCTATCCGTTTGTTCCACTCCCACTGCCTCATATCCCTCCATCCTTTTCTCTCTCAAGAATGCCGTAATATCAGGTACCTGAACCTCCTGAATATCCAACCAAGATTCTGAATGCACAGACACTGCAGTGAATTCCTTCTCTTTCATCACAGCCTTAGACGGAATGGTCAAAGTTTTAACTCCCATGATCTCAGAAACTCGTGATAAACCACCTAGGTTGAACCCCTTGTCGATTAAGGAGGCACACATGATGATTTCTCTATTATTCGCTGATGGGGCTGCTGCTTTGGTTTGGATGGCGATGTTACTTTCTTCCTCTGCTGCTGCTGATAGGGAAGCAATTTGTTCTAGATCGTGGCGGTTGTACGCAACGGCACCGCTATGGGGAACCTCTTTGGCCTCTTTGCCTTCCGTGGCCGAATCCGCTGAAGAGATTGAACCGATAGGGACGCGAAGTTTCTGTCCATCGCTTTCCACAGGGGTGGCGGCAAGGTCGGCGAAGGCAGAGGCGGGAATAATCTCCACTTCGTCTCCCTCCTTAAGGTAATTTCCGCAACAAATCGTGATGATAGTAAAGTTCTCAACCGGTTCAAATGTGCGATAATCCTTTGTGTTCTGGAACTCTTTAAAGTAAGGGGAGTTTATTACCGCAACATGAGTTTGCCGGAATAGGGGGTTGGCGGTTAGGGTGTCGTATTCGAATTTATGGGCATCTTCCCAGAGCTCAATTTGCATTGCGATGGCTTGGTGACGGACTACGACTTTGGTGTTGCTGGTAAGCGGGACAGCTGTGTGCACGAGCTCGGTGAAATATGCCTCCCTCAAGTTCGGCGGAAGGTTGCGAGCAACCATAAGTCCGACACGAAGGAGAGATACTTGAAGCTTAGGGTTTTGGTTTCGAGGGTAGTGGAGGTGCTGCCAAATTATGTTGCGGTGATCGGGGAATCTCAGGATGGCAAGGGAGATGATCCATTCGAATAGAAACCTGAACCGGGGGTGAGGCTCATGACAGAGGGCTTTGTTGATAGCGAGGTCTAGGAACTCTTCAACGGAGGAGGCATTGAGGAAACGTTCAGTTAGGATGAGAGTTTGAAGGTGGGAGTGGCGTTTCCAAGCTACCCACACAGACATTCCGGTAAAGTTAGCAGTCCAAGGAGCGAAAAGTCGGTTCCGTAACTCAGTAACGAAAGTGGATTGATCCGCGTCTGTCTCGCTCATCCTAGAAAGCATGTCGAACATGTAGACCTGGGAGTAAATCTCTAGATCGCCGAAGTATTCGGCGTAATGATTTACCTCCGGAGTTACATCGTCAAAGAGAGTGACAAGAGGGTGTTCAACGATGATATCGTTATCCTTAGGGTTAGGACTCCAAAGAATTAGTTCAATCACAATATCAATCATCCAGTGCGATCTTCCAATAACCGCAGGGTGGCGCGAGCTATGAAGGAAAGCTCTGCGTATAGCTTTAGCAATAGCTGGCTTGATTGAACGCCGTCCATTTCCAAGCTTCATAATCTCTTGGGTCAACTGCAGTATATTGTCAGCGATATTTCATGATGTGCCCCTGAAGTCAGGCGCTTACCTGGATAATAGTCTCTCTAAGCCCCTCATCTTCCACCGCCACCTCGATTACCACTGGGTGGAAGATAGTCTCAATAAAGCCGTGATACGCTTTCACGAAATCGGCTCTGAGCGTAGTGGCATCAACAGTCTCCCAAAGCTGCTGGATCAGATCCGCCAAGCCCGCGTCGTTGAGCTTCGACGGTTCCATGGCGGCAGTAGAAACTCCCCGAATGACGCTAAGTGCAGATAACAAAGAGTCCCCTTCTAGGAATCTCATATGCCTTGGCAGCTCCTTGAAGATTCTAGAAACAGTTGCGTGATCTAGCTCCTTCGCTACTGTGACAGCACCGTCAAGAATTCTCAAAATAGCCCCAATGTAGCGACCAGCCGTAATAGTCATCTCAATATTATCGTGCTTATTCCGTCCAAGCTTTGGAAGATCATAGTGAGTAATCAAATCTACAATATCGCCAATGTGAATACGGTAGAAGATAGAAAACCCAATCAGCTTGGCGGCGTGTGCGCATACAACGGCCGAATCGGCACGTAAACGTCCCTCGACCTGTTCAAAAGGATCGGCCTTTGCGTCTTGGAGCTTCATCCAGCCGAGTTGGAAGACTTTAGGAAGAACGTTAACATCCGTCGGGATGGTCGAAGCACCACCGAGGGCGTCTTCCGGCCAGAGCTCAAGTAGCTCAGCAAGATCGGCTGTGCTGGCCTGGGTGTTGCGGAGCAAGCGAGGGAGGATGACTGCAGGGCCTCCGTACATTTTCGCCAACCGACGGAAAAGAGCTTGATTACCGAGAGCGACGGACCAGAAGGAGAGGCGAGAGGTATGGAGAATTTGGATCCACATATCACGGCCAGGGAACATCTTCTCTGGCATATTCTCGTCGCAGGCGAGCCATTGCATGATTAAGACTGATTTCAGGAGGTCGACACGGGAGGGTATGACTTCCTTTGGCAACGGGAAGGCCATTTTCATAACGAAACTGAAGGAATCCTTCTCCATCAATGAAGGACCGAATTCGTTCACAATCGAGATCATGTATTTTTCCGATAAGAGATACTGCTTTTTGTAGGCAATCTCGGCAAAGGCACTGTGGGTGTTAGTTGTCATCACCCTTAACCGGGAGTACAAAAGGGATGCTTACTTCCAGAAGGTATTCAATCCAACCTTCTCCAAATCAATGGCCAAAAGGAGCTTGAGGATAATGGCAATGCATACATCCGCCTTCATTCTAGTAAACCTTCTCATCTTGGCGATCTTAATAAGCAACTTAACATCCGCAACCTCATCAAAAATCTTCTTTCCCTGTACACCCTCTAGGATTCCCTTCAATATCCAAGCTCTAGCAGGAGCAAAGATATTATCCTCCGTTGCATCAATCCAGTTCATGAGAGCCTTGACTAAGGATTTCGTCATATTGACATCACCAGCTGCCAATAGTTTTCCAATCCAATTCGCCATTTGTGTTCCGTGCTCGCAAACCTCAGGATGGGCCTTAGACACCGAGAAGTTACCAGCCTGAGCAGCAAAGGGTAGTATGACGTCTTGTAGCAACTTAGTACCCTCCGGGCCTTCAAAAAGGCGGCACAAGCGGTCATTTTCGAGAGTCAAAAGGATGTCCCAGAAAGTGCGGGATACACCACCACTGCCGGCTTGGAATCCGAGAATAGTAAGAGCAACGATCCAAGAGGAGGGCACATGGGAAGTGGGGTTTAAAAGGCGTTTGAGATCCGGGGTAGCGTCGCGGAGCTGATTGGGAGAGGTGGATAGGGAAACGATTTCAACGAGGGTATTGTATTTTGACCAAGCAGCGGTGATTTCCTTCCGTTTTGTGGGCTCGAAGGTGAAGGTTCTTGTAGAGACGGAGGATGTAGTAAGGGATAATGAAGTGGTTAAGAGGTTGAGAGAGTATTTCCTGCGTTCTGAAAATCCAGTGGAGAGACATTTCTGTGACGGTGAGTATTGGTAGTGGTAAGTGTTGGGTCATGCGTACCTGGATTAACACCCAGTACAAATCCGTCTTCAAAATCTCCTGTGTAGGCGCAACATTTACAGAAGTGGCCGCGATCCAGCGTAGCCACAGTGCGAGCGCAAGGTCGACGTGAACTTCAGCTCCCACTAAACGACTAATTCCATCCCACAACATCTACGATCACAAGCAACAGCCAAAATCAGCTTCCAAATCACAAGAAGTAAGGTTTTATTAAAATTAAAAGCTAGCAGTACCTCTGAAGTCGTCACTGGTAGGAAGCGGTGGAAATCATTGACAAAGCAGCAGAGTGTATTTCCAGCTGCCTTTGCGACTGACGAATCACGTAGACCCATAGCGGCTAGTAACCTCGCTGGTAGCACTACACCAATACGTAAATATAGTTCTGGATAAGCTTTTCCAGTCATGAACAGAAAATGCCAGAACCGGAGCTGGCGAACGACTGTAACATGATCGGATTCCAACTGTTCATTTTTGACGCCGTCGAGGTATCTCTCCAAGAAATCCTTCGAGTCTAAAGCGAATGCATCATCACTACTAATGTGAACATTCGCAGCTCTAGAAATTAGTGAGCGAAGACTAGCGACAGTCTCGTCGAGAATCTGAAGCAGCAATCCCTCGTCTGCCAGCTCCACAGCCAGCTTGAAATCCGCGGAAACATCATCCAAATCTACGGCCGAAACCAGCGACCGAATGTAATCGTGTAGAACCGTTTGAGCATTTCCATCGGCGCTACCCCTGAGGAGTTCTGCGAGCACGCGCGCGAAGGCAGGTTTCTGATTGAGAGGAGCGCAGGATAGCTGAGTCGCGATAAGGGATGTAGGAGTAGTCGTACTCGAAGACGAGGACGCGAGAATCGCAGCGAGACTGCCGTAGATGTCCATCGACATTGGGGTGGTATTAAGGAGTGACGGTGGTCCAAATTGGAATGGGGAGGAGGTGGAATCTCGAACACAACCGTTGCTTAAATTGATGGGGTTGGGGTTAGCGGCGAGGTGGGGCTGAGAAAAAATAAGGTGCGGCTCAGCTGCAGCAGAAATTAGGGTGATGCACCCCGCCGAGAATCCAGCCCTATAGCAAAACTACTACGTCATGTGATTTTTGTGCACTTTCACGTAGTTTAGTGATTCCGTTGATTAATTAGCGGTAAATTAAAATAAATTTCATAAATCTCGTAAAAGCTATTTTGTAAATCTGTCGACATCGATACTTCATCAATTCTAGTCCCGTAAATTAATTCCATCAATTCTAGTCCAGTAAAATCAATTTCATTAATTCTAGTTGAATAAATCCCCCATTGCCACTTATCTCCTTGTCTGCAAATCCAATCCTTCAACGCTAAAGTGAAACACATCGCTCCTAGAATCCCAACCATCAGCCATCATCTCCTCATCTCTTGCATCATCAATAACGTACCTAGCATAATGCCCTCCAATTGCAGTGTCCATATCCATCTTGCCCCTGATAGTCTCCTGAACAACACTTCCAATAGTTGCCTTCAATATTCCCGCCTCTCCCCACAAAGGACCAGCCAAACACTTTCCAAGAGGATCAAAGATGACTGACCCACCACCACTGACAACCTCACCTCCCTCTCCTAGGCTAAACTCATCCTCCTTCACCTCAACCGCCTTGGCACCAGGAACGTAGTGCGGTAGTGAGGTCGTGGTGACGTACTGGTTACATCCAATAACGAACGCCCGTCCTTCCATCGCGATATGCTGCATAGTGGCAACCCATGTCTCGCGGGCATCCGCAGTAGGTGCGAGATAGATGTTGACTCCCTGTGAATACAAAGTCGTCCTCAAAAGCGGCATACTATATCCAGTTAGAAATCTTTATTCCCTTCATTTCCATATTGTTACCGCGCCAGTGAACAAGAAAGGGTAGTTGCAAGGCGACCTACTAGTTCTCCCAGCAGATAGCTGCTCCCAGCGTAACCTGCTCCCCTTTAATCTCGACGTCGATCGCCTTCAAGGTCTTCTGGCTTCCGACACCCCAGCAAAGCCTTTCGGTTCCGGTGGGCATAACCTTCCTCCTCTTACCCACGACGCCTCTTTCAGGGTCCACGAACAACACGGCACAAAACAGCGTGGCTCCAGCCTTCTCCACAATTCCCGTAACAATGAAAACTCCCGTCTCTTTGGCAATATTCTCCAATATCTCTCTTGTTCCATCTCCTGCGGCTTCGTAACGTCCAAGTCCATCCTGATCCACATCACCGAGGTCGATTGCGTTTAACCAGTATTGATAGAATTCTTCACGACCGGCTTCGGTACGACCGCCGACAGCAGCTCCGAAAGAGGAGGTACGAGGGTAGCCGCCCAAGAAGGCCTCCGGAAATAAGAGGAGGTCGACACCTTGGTCGGCAGCTTTTCGGGTGACGGATTCTAGGAGGTCGAGGGTTTTCGCGGGGGTGCGCTGGGTTGGGTATTGAGCGAGGGCGAGGGTGATAGGCATGATGACGGTGGTATTGTGTGGAATAAGACTGATGTGGAGAATTCAAATACGGAGGATGCGATGCTCATCAGCGCGATGAGCGGTTACATAAATACAGTGGGGATTTTTTCTTTGATGGGGATTTTCTGTTTCCGTCGGTTCTCTTTGGGTAATTCCGCGGAGCATGGTGGGGTAGCTTGATGTCGCCATCATCGCTCGAGCTGCTTAGCGATGCGGGGGAAGCTAGGGTACGGATCAGGTACAGATGAGCTGCCTTGTCGCGCGACGCCCAGAGTTAACTCGTGACAGGCGGAGAAGGAATACCGATCCATTCCCGAGATTGAGGCGAGAGGCGAGGTTGCGGTGAGCACCGGCGATGGGCGATGGTGAATAGCAATATTCTTGGGCAATGATTCTGTGGTCACAGATGCTAAAGCTGTTTTCTACACCTAGCCGCCGGTGCCTCGTTACCCCACATGCGCGGTGTACGACGGTTTGATAGGGTTAAGGGCATGGATGGGGGTTTCTCACAGCATGATTAGGTTTCATACATACTGTTTTTTACTTGTTTATTTATTCATTTAACCATACACTGGCTGAGCCCTAAAAGGCCCACACAGGATCAAAGAAACCCGAATCCCGTCCTCGTGGCCGAAGTCACCCAATGAGTCCCCCTAATCTCCACCCCCATAGTATACATACGTCGTACAAAAGAATAGGTACAAAAGAAAAAGAAATAGGAACTCAACCGTCCTATCTAAAAGGAAAACATGTATCACCCCCATGGTAGTCTATTCATATCGCTTGCCAATCTTCGCCTCGTCCACATATCCTAAAATAGCTACTGTCAACCGCTCATCCTGGGATAAGGAAACCACCTTCATTTGTCCGCTCCCATCCCTCATCCTTGCTGTAAGCTTTCTTGTACTTGTCTAGCTTGGGTCTCTCGAGGAGTATGCCGGATTGTTTTTAAGCTATCCTATTAGCTATATCAGTTCATTTTTAAGATAGCTCCGACCATGAGTGAGACATACTCGTATGAAAAATACCACGGGCCATCGAATGCTTGTGAGTGATTGAATATTTGTGAGTAATGTCGCATCACGGATCTTCATATGAAAAACATTCTCGCAGATATTCATGATGACTATTTACCCCTGCCATGATGAGATACTGTACACTGTATCGAGCGGCCAAATGCAATTCAAAAGAAGAATCAACGTTCTCAAGACCTACTTCGCTTATCAAAGCAACACTATTTTTTACAGTGCCGGCCGTTTTATGCCCACTAAAGCCTGCCATAAAGTGGTGAGTCCGTGGAGAATCATAATCATGGGGTGCTCCCACATCCGAAGGTTATAAAATAGAGAGAAAAGGCTTGGGAAAAAGCTAGTAATGAAAAAGGAATTGTTCAACGCAATAAAAGACGCCCCAAAAGGTAAACAACGTTGATACGATTGCAATAGTGCACTATTAAGCACAGGAAGCATCGGCTATCTTGAAATCCATTGGCATTTAGGATTTCTACCCTGCACTAGGATGCTTGATGCTACAAGCCTTTAGGCCTTCTAGCAATACCTCTGGAATCATGTTTTGAAATTTTTCTGATATTGTATTTAAACCTAGCTTATCAAAATTGCAATGATACTATATTTGTGAATACCCAGTACATCAACGGATCAGAATTAGTTAGCATTTCCAACTTCAATTTGAAAAAATCGAGAAATTTGCCAAGATATTCTCAGCCGATGTTAATGCCGCTAGAAGGTGTAGGGTATAAACCTCCATCTCACCTAGTGCACATGGGCACTACAAGATACTTGATGCCTGACTTGTAGACCCAGTAAATGGATATCTGGCATTGAGATCAGCGAACGTTTTTTGTTCGCCTATGGGCTCTAGTACTCAGCCAAGAGAATTCATCGCTGTAGTGTCAGCATCCCTTATTGTCCTCCGATAAAAGTGATAATCGGTGTGATTTGGACATTTCGAAGTGATTCGCTCGATTATCATTATGTAAGCTTGGTAATAAAAGATTGCTCATATCTGCAAAGACTGTACAAAATTCTGTGTTTTAGAATGGTTGAGTACTGCACAGATTTTGGACTACAGTGGACGACATTGCGAACGATGATACTAGTCACAGAAGGCTACAGCACGACATAATGTAAACCCACCCGACTAAACCCATGAACGGGTTGTGGTCATTAAAACGACGAAAAGTTACGAAATCTGGATACTGAGCCGGACTTTCATCCCATCATACAGTTATAAATGCAAATTGCTGAAACAACTGCCTTTCATGAAGCACAAAAAATCCTTCGATGATCATGATTAAAAAAATTGATTATTAAAGTGGCTCAAATTTTCCAAGGAAATTTTTGCAGTCATAATTATGCTATTTCTATGTGAAAAATGCATGAAGTGCGCCTGATTTGTGGCCCCTCCGAGGGCAGCTGACTCCTATGTACGAGGTTCTGGACAAAAGTGACCGTCACTTTTCGGCGCCGCAACGACCGCCCTCGACCACGACTTCGCGAGCTCACCACAACACAACCACGCTTCGCGGTCAATTAAGAGTGAGTGGAGATGAACTAGATGTGTCGCTTTCTATATACAACTTATTAATAAGGTGTTTACATGCCCTTCCGTGCTACCACTTCCCTGATGCTCTCTGGCATCGAGTCTATGTACTCCTTTTTATTGAGTGCGCGTTTAACGGTCCTTCCTGACACACTTAACCCCGCTGATTTAGCGAGTCGGCTCCAGGAAATCTTTCTCCCTTCCCAATCTCGGCGTACCAGAGCGATTAATCGTTGTACATCGTGTTTGTCGAGGGATTTGGGGCGACCAGAGCGGTGGTGAGTGCGGCGTGGGTGCGGAGACTTTTTCCAGTGCTGAACAGTAGTGCGCGGAACACCCACTTTGCGCGCTATCTCAGCGACTTTTTTGCCCTCTTCCAGCAAGGTAATAGCGCGGACTCGAGTAGGAGTATCATGCTCATGGCGAGCAGTCGGTTTCTTTGGCGTAGACGGGGGGGGCGGGGTGGTTGACATCTCGGGTGGTGGTTTGTGCTAAGCGCCGGGCGGGGTGACGATGACTTTTGTCCAGAACCTCGTACAGAACGCATTGTGAAGTTGATTGTTGTGGTGTGGAGGCTATGTCACCAACCCTATTAAACACTAGCGCCTAATCTGCAAGGCTGTGTGCTAGCAGCCTCGCGGTCATTTCAGTGTATGAGGAAGCCGTTAATAGGAAGGAACACACGCGCAGAAGGTACTTTATAAATACACGCCAAAGCCACCTAATGAGGCCCCACAGTCTCGTACATCCATACAGTTTGTCTTACAAAAGAAGAAAAAAATAGGAGGAGAACTTGGCCAGCCTCCCTTTCCCCCGAACACTCCGGCCGTGCGATCTCTGGGCACGAGTATTTTCTTTCATGCAAGGCTGGCCTCGCCGAGCACTCCGTTGTCAGACTTACCCCCTCCCCCATCCACCTCGATAATGCAAGGAAATACGCTACACGTACATAAACTAGGCAGCCTTCGTATACGAGTGACCCTAACGCATAGATCGGCGGTATGTGGGTCCGGTTGCGCTCGCTATATATGGCACCATATTCGAGAAACCATAATCTTGATCAAGGAAAGTGAAGATTTGTAAGCTTTGATGTATCATACGAGCTGTCGAAACTCCTGGGCACTGTAGCTTGTGTAGTGTAGGAAATAGAATACATGCAGTATGCACGACATACAAACAAAAAACTATGAGAGTTATTTTAATATAGAAGGCCTTGGTGACACCATTTTAGGAAAGTTTTCATCGATTTTGTGTTGACGGGGGCAAAATATTGCATGTATCGGGCATCACTGACTCTTGTTTGTTTATTTCTATTATCCTGGAGTTTTAACAGGTTGATATATTGACAAACAAAGACCATATAGAATACTGATTTCGTTTGAAGCCATGTACAAACTCTGATCGATATATGGAGGAATAGTATGCGCAGGCTTCTAGAGTGTAGATGATTTGCTGCGCGTTGAACTGTGCATGTAGTTACCAGGTACGTACAAAGCCTGCTTAAACCATGTAAATTCATCAGAAATGGAGAAGGTGGGGTTTACGAGATTTCAGGCGCACGTTTTTAACCACGCCATCGCACCGATTCCTTCATTCTAGCACAGTCGTTGTTCACCGCCAAATCAAGATTCAAAATCCTCAGTCTTTTCAGCCTACCACGCCACCGACGGCTTATGGATCCCTTGAGCAGTTCTACGGCCGTTTCAGGCTTCGCTGCACTTTCAGGCCAGATTATTTCGACATTGACAGGCTACGTTGATAGTGATCAATCTATCCCGGACGATGTTCAAAGCCTTCTTAAAGAAGTCAAGGTCTTTTGCCAGATTCTTGAAGATTTTGGCGGGTTCCTACGGACGGATGATCTTCAAGGACGGATATTCGAAGACTCTTCTGTGCTTCGTAAAGCAATCGAAGTTTGTGAATACCAGCTGAAAGAGCTTCATGGAAAACTAGCAGATATTTCGGAAGCCTTTTCGGGGACTATGAATTCGACAGCATTAGTTGCTCGCATGAAGTGGCCACTCGACGAGGACGAGCTGCAGAAAACTGTCGTTGGGCTACGCCGGTTGGCAAACATTTTTCAGTTCTGGATGACAATAAAAAATGAGTATGTTCATGCACATTAAAGTCTCCCTAAGACCACACCGCTAATTGATACCAGTGATCTCATGTCAGGAACATTCCCGATCGTACAGTCGCAGCTTGACGATAATCAGCAAGAAATGGAGAAAATCGTAACCGTCATGCGAAGCTTGTCGCTGTCGGTTCCTCCCGATTTGCAACAGCGAATGTCCGAGATACCAAAAATGAAGGCCCTGCTTTCGGAACTGGCTGAATTCAAAATGACAGCAATTCAAACCATGCCCACCAACCTCAAATTGGCTTTCGCAAATACAATCACCAGGATCAGGAAACAGAAATCCGAAAGGTACCATAAGGCGTATGAGATTCTTAAGTGGATATTTCTCGCCCAACGCCCATTGACTGCCATGGAGTTACGCCATGCTCTTTCAGTTACGATTGATCATAGCGAAATGTTATCCGGTAAACTGTCGATAGCATACGATCAGACACTGGATTGGAACAAAGTCCCTTCAGAGGAATCACTGATGGATTGGGGTCTTGGCCTGGTTATCATCGATGAGGAGACTTCTACCATCCGACTAGTACACGCAGCTCTTCACGATTACTTGACAGTTTTATACGAGGAGGGCGAGATATTCTCTAACGGGCATACCGAAATAGCCCATACGTGCTTACAATACATGATGTTCCATGACTATGAAGACGCAATAGACGCGGCAACACCAAAAGTAACTCAGGATATCATACATCGACGGCGGATGAGGTTCTGTTTTCTCGACTATGCTACCAATAATATCGGGCACCACCTGTCCGATACAGTTCCACACACATCCGATATGATCCGCGCATTGTTTCCGGACACATTAGATCTCCGTCGCATTTCCACAGGCCTTCGCTCAATATTTCTGTATACGTTTTATGGATGGCACGAAAAGTATACGTGTTCCGAACATGAATACGATTCTGCAATGCAAATTCATCTGCGCTTGCAGTTTGCCATCAGCTGTCGGTTAGAAAACGTTTTCTTCGATTTCCTGGATGAATTTCACCAAGGATTGGACTTGAATACCAAATCGGGCAGCAGTACAATGTTGTTGCAAGCATGCCGCGTTGGTCAGGCCAGGATCGTGCGTATTCTATTGGAGAGCATAGTGGAAATCAACGTTAGGGACAGTAATGGAATACCCGCATTGTCATGGGCATCCGAAAAAGGCCACAAGTCGATTGTCGAGCTACTCCTACAGGCAGAAGGTATCGATGTCAATTTGAAAGATAGTTTTGGCAGAACTGCATTGTCATGGGCTTCCGAAAACGGCCATGAGTCAGTTGTGAAGCTCTTTCTGAAGGCAGAGGGTATTGACGTTAATACCAAGGACAATCACGGCTTGACTTCATTGTCACGCGCATCCATGAAAGGTCATGAGTCGGTAGTGAAGCTACTCCTACAGGCAGAAGGTATCAATATCAATTTGAAGGACCGCTCCAGCCGAACTGCATTGTCTCGGGCCTCTGCGAACGGTCATGAGGCAGTTGTAACCCAGTTGCTACAGGCAGAAGGTATCGATGTCAATTCGAAGGACTGCTCCGGCCGAAGTGCACTGTCATATGCAGTCGAAAACAGTCACGAGAGAACTGCAAAGCTGCTCCAGCAGGCAGAACGTATCGATAGCCCAACCGCACCGCCAGATGTATTCGATAATGGTCACCGGTCGATTGCCACACTTCCAATACAGACAGAAACTTCGAGTATTAATTCAAAAGATGATAAAGGCTCAGCAGCGTTGATACAAGCATGTTTGGAAGGTCAAGTTTCAGTTGTAAAGGCCCTCCTGCTGGCAAAAGATATGTCCATCAATTCGAAAGATGATAACGGCCTGACCGCATTGTCATGGGCATCCATGAAAGGCCACAAGTCGGTTGTAAAGCTACTCCTGCAGGCAAAAGATATCAATATCAATTCGAAGGACAATCACGGCGGGACTCCACTGTCACGAGCATCCTACAACGGCCACAAATCGGTCGTGAAGCTACTCCTACAGGCGGAAGATATCGATGTCAATTCAAGGGACAATGACGGTATGACCGCGTTTTTACGGGCCTCCTTAGCCAGTCACGAAGATGTTGTAAGGCTGCTCCTACAGGTAAAAGATATCGATATCAATTCGAAGGACAATGACGGCCTTACTGCGTTATCACGGGCATGCTTAGACGGTGACGAGTCGCTTGTAAAGCTGCTCCTAAGGGTCGAATGTATCGACATCAATTCAAAGGACAAGTATGGTTTGACTGCGTTATCCTGGGCATCCGAAAACGGCCACGAGTCGGTTGCGAAGATACTCCTACAGGCAGAAGATATCGATATCAATATCAAGGACAATCTCGGGCGGACTGCGTTGTTGCGGGCATCCTATAATGGCTATGGACCGGTTGTAAAGCTGCTCCTACAGGCAGAAGGTATCGACATCAATTCAAAGGACAATGACGGCCTGACTGCATTGTCGCGAGCATCGTTAGACGGTCACGAGTTAATCGTAAAGCTACTGCTGCAGGCTGAAGGTATCGACGTCAATTCAAAGAACAATAAAGGTCTCACCGCGCTGTCACTGGCATCCACCAACAAGCACGAATCGATTGTAAAGCTTCTCAATGCCGCTGGAGCTATTTCCAAGCGCGAACCTTCAATTGTGGGAGTTCATTTTCGCCCAAAATATCGACTGCGAAGTAAATGGTATAATCAATCCGTTCACCATGGGCCCGAATGACTTCAGAGGGTGGAATACGTGTTTAGGAGCGTTCATATCGATCATTTCCATGTCCAACACTCGCCAAGCAATCATACATATTCAAGTTTTCAAATGAATGTCTTTGATGGTATGATAGTAGTACTTGGTAAGGTCGAATTGGGCACGGGGTGAGTGGAGGAATATTTCGTTTTGATTGGCATAGTATCGATTGGTATTGCTTTAATTGGTGGATGAAGAGTTCTTTCTTTCTGCGGCTGTAATGAATATTTTGTTATTTTCCGTTTTGACCTCCCTTTTTGGCTGCGATTAATTTTCCGGTTTTGTTTTCTTTTTTGCACATTGTTTGTTTTTTTCATTTTAATCATATAACGATAGAGGACTTTAAGGACGATGAGGGGCAGTTTTTTGCTACATACTTTATTTAATTATTTTAATACTCTGACCGGGGCCTCAAAGGACCATGTAGGACACAAAGAAAAGGCTCAAATCCCATCGTCATGGCCGAAGCCACCTGATAAGACCTTCTAACACCCTACACCTATAGCCGTCTGATGAATGAAAAGAGAAAAATACATTCTTTTGAAGCTCGGACGTCGACTGCAACGCTGTACGGAGTGATATTTTGTGAAATACAATATTAGCAAAGCCACCCGAATGACTTTTATGCCAAAATCAGTGAATGGGAGCGGCTCAAATAGTTTAGTGGTACTGGTCTCTACATCTTGATATAGCAATAGAATCCCCGCAAGTACATAATGTCAAGAGCCCATAGGTGTTGTTTGGTTGGCAGCGTTTGTCTTCAACGGAGGTTGTTCCGGCGGCGGCGGTTAACCTAACTGGTAGCGCTTAACCAATCTATGCTTTTGTGAATATTCACGAGTATTGTTGAGTCTGGCAAAAGTGGGGTTTGGATGATTATGGGGGCTTACTGGCTAGATGTGATCCCGATAACTGGATCTGGATTTCTCATGTTCGGCTGCCTCTATAGGTACTACAGGTCACTGTCAGCACATGATTAAACCAATAGATAGATAAATAAGTACTCAAAGACCTTGTGTACTACTGTCTGGCCATCTTCAGTCCTCTACATTATGGACAAATACAGCTGTTCAAAATTAATCGTGCTCCTGATGCACACCACATGACCATCATCTTCCAGTCTTCGTCGTGACTATTCTCGCCCCTATTCACATATGGACACAAAATTAGCGCAAGTCTTTCATCTCTATCTTTTTCTGCACAATGAGGGCACCTTCTCTGGCATCTCTCGATCCACCGGCCGGCACCCTAGCATCCGCATGCCATTTTATAAGCAGACCACCTTCTGGGACTGTATTTGAAATGAAACGGTCAATTATATCTAATACAATGAGAGCAATGATTCTCACGCATTATTAATTCTATATAGTGTAATCGAGATTAAGAACATGACGCCAGATTAACACGCACGTGCGTCAAATCCGGCATACGCCCTGATGCCATGGTTTCCTAATATCGTTGAACCCTATCCAACGTTTTTCCGCCATACTACTTGATAATTTCATGTCATTCTTCCCCGCAACGATACCTGATGATGTTGTTCCCAGTGTAAACCTCAAAATGCACCAGCAGAGAGAGAATCCCTAATAAATGCTATGACTAAATATTCTGGAATTACAAATGATGACCGTACCAAATACCGGTGGGTTATGGTTTAGAACAAGACAATATTTTTTGATAGACTGATACCTTCTGTACTAATTCATTATCCATAACTACAGTCTTTCTTTGAACAGCTGCCATATTGGAATGCTCCAGGATGACTTTATACGCCAATATTTTAATGGGACGCTCACATTAGCATAAAAATGCGTATTGAAAGATCCAAAAGTCTTCGATACATAGACAACGGAATCTCTCGGCATGGTCTCTATTCTTTGAGGAATCTACGCACAGAAAAATTGAGGAAACTGCGCTTCTCCGGCAACGTATAGAATGTGGTTTGAATCAATGTATTACCTTATCTGAAGCTTACCCAATAGATAGTACTCTCTTGCTGTCCATAAACAACAGGGGTTGAATTTATTGGCTCAGGCCTCATACGGATCTTAGTCTCTCATTTTGCAGCAAATAATTCGTAGCAATACCACACAACCCAGAGATCGAATCACTGTAAGCTTAACTAACCGCAACACTAAACCTAAGTCTAACACGAACCTAATTCCAATCCTGAAACTTATCCAATTTACACCGTAACGTTGCCAATTATGTAGTATCCTATAAACGGTTTCGCAGCTATGGTATGCTCTCTGTACTACGTAGCACGCGGAAACACGTGCAAAGTGGGGTCCTGTTTCACCTGGTTTATTATCAGGATTACAAAAGCTTCAAAATGCGAGAAACTTTGTATTTGAATCACAATAAATGTTTCAGATTACTCAAACACTAAAGGTCATCGGAAATGGCCGCCCGTGATTTACCTGTCCTAAAGTGAATTGTCTTCCGTATGTTCGTATTTTCGCAGTCTGGAGCCAGGTCAACTGCCATCCCCCGATTACAGAATTCGTTTGCTAAATTTTTTATTGCTTGCCTCCTTAGTGGCTGGTTAGAATATTGGCCGGTCGCGTTTGGTATTCACAGTTCCCGAATACCATGAATAAATATTCAGAGATTGCCCGAGTGATAGGGAAAGCGAATATCGGGATTAATGGTGGTGATATATACGCACGCCTCGTATTATGCACCTTATAGTTATTCCTACCTGTAAACAATACCAGAGATGACGCAAATTATGCAATCCTTAATTCAATACTCCGGATGAACATCGAGATACAACAGCTATCAGTACTACTGAACCTCTGAGGTGAAGTAACTTTATCATAAAGGAATAAGTTCCGAACTAGATCGCCACTGCCTGTTCACAAAGACGGTTTGATAACTTTCCCACCCTTTACCTTCATATCAGCATCACCAGAGCAGTAGTCCATCCCGCTTAGTGACAAATCTTCCAAAGTATCGTAGATGGACGTTTCATAATTTCCTGGGCGGTATATCACAGGATAGATATTATTAATAGTCCCCACACGTCTTGAGGGCGATATCAGCATCCTACATTGGAAAAGTCAAGAAGAAGCAAACAACAATTAAGTAAAACGAAATGGCAGGGATGAAATAGATGCCTCTGTTCAGGCAGGAATGATCACAACTACACAGATGCAAAAGTCATATCAACTGGTGGAGAAAATATGGATACGTGGTTTTGTTACATCGGGAGAGGAAAACAAGCACTGCTAACAGCCTCACAGAGCTTTACTCGGAGAGTGAATTGAGTACAGTGCACCCATATAATCTGGAGCGCGGCAACATAACAACCAGAATTCTAGAGGTTTCCGGGGTAAGAGTATGGTTTTGACCACCTTCTGATAGCCAAAGTTAACCAAAATTATCGAGAAATATTTTGTGACTGATGAAGGGAAGTTGCCTTGGCATTTGCAGTTTGTATGAGGTGATAAAAGCCGGGTGCAGTGGCACAACAGGGTGTCGTACTTGATACCCTTCTACCTGAGTGCTTGAGGTACCTGACCTCATTGAAACATAACCAAGAGAATTCACTGACTGTACAGAATATGGACGCATACATTAACCTTTGCAGGGCCCTCCATTCGGTCTCCCGCTAAATTCAACACGGCCGCTAATAAAATGGCCCCGCAGTTCCAGTTGTTCTAGTAATACAATTTTGGGTTCTTGATTTTTTTTTCGCATTACCTGGTTTAAGTGACTCTATGGACAGTCATAATCAAGAGTAACTTATATCCATTGCGCGTGCCCATGTGCTATGTACTCGAATAGCTCCTGCGTATCATTTTCCGTGACTTCCAAGCGCTTACAACCTTGTCCGCGGCCACTAGCCCAAACAGCCGTGGGTATATCGCGCTAAAACCATCACATTCAAGCTAACTCGATGTAACACATAGTACCTCCGGAAACGGCGTTTAACCGAATAGTTGCTTCCTCTCTGGGAAGTGGGAGTGCGCGGATCGCATAAATCGCCCCATATACGCCCATCACAAGTTTACACGTCCACGAAGCTTGAAAACAGACCGAATCAGCATCCTCAGTTTCACAGGGATGCTATGCAGTCATATTCCGAATGTCCCCGCATGGAAATAAGCGAGAACGGATATAAGATGAGCTGAATGGCCTCATTACGTCTATCCAACATAGTTCTCTCCCCAAGTTTAAGCACGACATATTCCGAAAATCATGGCAGCTACCGGCACTTCTATCGAAGTTGACCCTTCTATGGTATGTTACATTAGTTTGTGGGCTTCATATTCTACTCTCTGCTTGAAATGGCATATTTCGGATGGTTAATGGGGTTCCGGAGTAGTTGGGCAAAGATGGCGAATTTTCAGACTATGCAACCTCCGGCTATGACACCAGCACACAGAGTTTGAGTTCCTCGATCAACGCCTACGTCTTTGAGAATGGGCGTCGATACCATTCGTACTTTGGAGTCGATAAGAACATGCAACCTACAGACGAGATTGAGCAAGATCGGTAATTCGCGGAACGCGTCGGAGACTTTACCAAGTACCAAATCTAATTTCTGACATTTCTACTAGTCTGGACATGCATCACGAGATTCTCCTCCTCCTCTTACAACGCAAACTCCACCGCTCTCCCCTTAAAGACCCACAACGCATTCTTGATGTCGGAACCGGCACCGGAATCTGGGCCATTGACATGGCTGACCAGTACCCGGAAGCGGAGGTTATCGGAATTGACTTGTCGCCAATCCAGCCCGTCTGGGTTCCTCCCAACTGTAGATTCGAAGTTGATGATGCCGAGAAGGAGTGGACTTTTAGGGAAAACTACTTCGATCTAATCCACATTAGAAACATCACCCAAGGAATCGACGACTGGTCAAAAGTCATGGCGAGTGCCTTCAGATGCGCAAAGCCGGGAAGCTATGTTGAGTTGAACGAAATCGGACTCAGTCTGTTTTCTGATGATGGAACTTTGAAGCCGGATAACCCCATGTTGGTTTGGTTTAGTTTGGCAGAAGAGGCGTTGACAAAGATTGGTAGACCGAATGTCACCAAAGAGCTACTTTCTCAGAGGTTGACCGATGCCGGATTTGTTGATATCAAGATGAGCGAGCACAAGCAGCCATTCGGGCCGTGGCCGAAGAATCAGCCATTGAAGACTATCGGCAACATGATGTTGCTCAACGGAGAGTCGGCTTTTCACGCGTACGGAATGGCCATGTTTACTAGGATTCTGAAAATGGAGAATGAGGAGGCAGATAAGATTTGCAAGGCAGCCCACAAGGCTATGTACAACAAGAATACTCACTCGTATAACAAAGTGTAAGGATATATGCTCCACTTCAAACTTTTTTTGTTATCGACGCTAATGTTTCCCTGCAGTTACGTTGTGTACGGACGGAAACCGTTGCCGGATGAGGTTGCTTGAAAGTACAGGGTATCTGAGGACGTTTGGAGGATAAATGATATGGGTCGATCATAAGGCAATTGAATTTAATAACTTTTTATTCCCGATCGCTTAAATGCACGATGATATCCGTGACGATCGCGCTAGTTATTTTGACTTAAATTTCATTACGTGAACCATGCACTCAACTTGAGCATGAAACTGCGTACTTCCCCTGTCGAAATTTACATGCACTGCCTGCGTAGCGGTATCAAATGTGACCAATGCTCGCTATGGGCTGTTGCGTCACACGCTCCGAGTGATATTGGATGACTATAGACTATAGGATTCATCTGATGAATTTCAACACGAAAACAATCTAACATACAACATACAACTAAAACAAATTACAAAGTATCCTGGCGAGCCCTAAACTCAATAAACGCACTGGCATCGACCGTGTTTGTAAATCCCCAGTGCAAGTCCGCGGGACGCTTATTGTCCTTGATCCGAATATCGTACCTGAAAATTATCTCCGCAAGAATCATCTTGATCTCCGCTGCTGCAAAAAATCGACCAGGACATGCATGTCTTCCTAATCCCCAATGATAGGTGCTGGTACTGGTGAAAACATGCTTGTTAGGGTCCTCTTCGCGTAGCCTTAAGAACCGGTAAGCATCAAACTCCTCTGGGTTCTCGAAAATCTCCGGATCGAGACTAGCTGCCCCTGATGTAACTCCAATAATTGTGGCACCGTAGGGGATATGTACCCCATTCGAGAAAGTGAAGCCTTTGGACCCGACAACTTTTCGGCTCATGGTCACTGCGGATGTCAGTTAAGCTCAAAGCTTAGGGTCATGTGGGTAGCAAACTATTTCCAAGTGGGCTCAGTCTTTGGGACTCCTTCAAGAACGAATCAAGCAAGTCAAGTCTTCGAACACCGTTCTGAGTAAAACCGCCCCCCTCTTTCAGCACACTTTCTATCTCGTCTCGTAGTGGCTTTATGTATTCGGGTCGACTGGCCAAATCATAAAGAGCTTTGGTTACAGTCATCGAAGTGGTATGAATACTGGCCATGCTAAGTTGAAGAAGCATTTGCGCAAAAATATCGATTTTTCTTTCCTCTTCGGGCGAGGAGTCAATCAACCACTGCATCATGTCATCTCCAGGTGGAACAGTTCCTGCTAGACGGGCTTCGACAAGAGGTCCAATAAGACGGCGGGCCTTCATGCGGTGTTGTTTGGTGCGACTAAGTTCGGGTGAGAGGCGCGCAGTGATGGGAAGGAGGAATTTCGGCAACATTTTCTGACGAAGTTTCTGGACTCCTGAAAATACGTCGACGGTGTAGTTAATTGCGCAGTCCAGCCAGTCCGGATTGCGGTTTTCGGGGTTTCCTATGAAGACGACACCGGATACTACGGCGACAATTTGGAGCAAGATGGGATGAATCCGGAATTTGGTCCACTCTATTTAAGGTTAGTGACAAGTATTTGGTACAATATAGAAAGGAAGTATTAACCTTTGCACTCGCCAAAATTTTTATCAAATGACCACTTGATTTCGTTAGCCATCGCAGGGATTAATCGGCCATGGTTTTTGGTTAAGTCCAGTCTAATACATTTCACGGCAGTATCGGACTGCTGAATTCCGGTATACTTTGGCATCAAGGTATCTTGTGTAGTGGCTCTAAAGCTAAGTATGTCACTTGGTGTATTCCTCATCTCCATGGCCATATCGGGCGGGACCATGGCCTGGAATGACCCGCTATCTGTGATGATCTTGAAAGCCCCATTCTGGTATTATAGATGATTATGTCAGTATTTCTAAAAGAAATTCTAAGCATGATTCACTAACCTTCTTATATCCTTCCTTCATCAAGGATATATTATCAAAAAGAAACCGTTCCCTCGCCTTCTTATATCCTCCCTCAAAGCCGACGCTAGGAAGATTTTTGAGCTTGTCGAACCCGTTGATGTAAGTGAATAGGCGATTCAGAGCTGTGATGATAATGCACACCACCACCGCTGAAATAGCGGTATTGTTAGTTGAGAGGTATTCGATGAGAGTCATCGTCGTCGGTGGGGTACTTGGTTTTCCAGGAGGGCCTTGGACGTCGAGGCATAACTTCTTTTATACCCATTTAATTCAGGCGGATCAAGAAAACTCCGAGATCCAATCTCGATTGCATGGCTCCAGAGGTGCATCGAGCCGGTCATGCTAATCTGACAGATATTTTCCCTTACCAGGCATCGACCAATACTTAGCCGCGTGTCATTTGTACAGTGCAACGCCATTCGAATGCGAAGAAATCTCGAATCTATGGTAATTATCAGGACTTCAAGTACCCTTGCAATACAGATGGCGGTTTTTCTTCGTATTCGAATTCGCGCACAGTCCTGCCATCGTGATCGTTTACTAGTGGCTATGCACGCCGGTCGATCTCCCGAAAGTCTTCATATGTATTCAAAACGGCCTGAAGAGAGGAATTTCTCCGCAGCGGTTAATCTAGTACCCCGGAATCATCTTTGCTATGGATATACTATGCAATTCACTTATCTTGACAGGATATTAGTGAGTCTTGAACCGACATATTAGTGCTCGTATTCGCACTTCGTTTCCACCACAGCTTTTTCGAGGGGTTGATGATATGTGAGACGCCAAAGCCAGGTTCGCAGCTTTCTCTGATGTATGCGTTGGCCACCAATGACTTTGTGGAGAAGTGCACGTCCACAGTGAACAGTACAGAACATACTCTAGATAACAGTTAAGCCACAATGGCACAGCCGGCGAAGGAGTTAGTGTCCAATCAGCTGAAACCAGCTATCGTGTCGGTAACTACGTCGCTTAATGGCGTGGCGAAGCTTAATGCCATCGGACTTCCAGAATACAGGTATATACCTGCGCTCTTCCTTCAGTAATCTCTGGCCATTATACAGGAGCGCCGTACAATGTGCCCGGATAGAGCAATATCCGGTTGCTACAAAGTAATTTTCAAATTGGCCTGGAGATTTTTCCATCCAATAGGCAAGCTGTATGTGCTGACGATGTGATATCTAAATTAGGTTACTCGATTGCGAAGTTCTGGAACGGACTTGACATAAAATTTACGTATTAACGAATGAAAGATGAACAGATGATAGGTGCCTTGTGAAGATTCTCAAGATGATTATTATTTCTTAAATATGCAGCGATGTTGAAAACATTCCTCGTGAGAAGACACGACATGCAGTGTAGGATTACTGCATAGGGCTTACGCTTTCGTATTTTTCAGGGATAATGGACGAGCTGGCACAGACTGCCATTGTCGTCATTATTTTTACATAACTCCTGGGGCAGAAGCAATATCAGAACGTAGATTAGTGAGTCTTATGATTTTCATAGGTACATAATATAAAACGTCACATAGCAGCTCCGATTCTGTGTTACATTCTCGGGAAATTGCACTTCCGTGGATTTGTTACACAGTCAATTCGGTAGCATAAAGATACCGTGAAATACCAGAACGAGCTTGGCCAGGTATCCAAAAATGTCTGTGGTTAAACGAGACGTTATCAGTTAATGGTAATACCTGTTATGTCGTGAAACTCGGGTGGAGGCGGCCGTTTAGTGGCAGCAATGTGGCGTTGATTTCCGGCTTTTATTTCTTGGCTGATCGAACCGTCGAAGGAATTCTTCTTAATCCGAGATAATTGGACTGCTTCGGCTCGTTTTAATTATTGGGTATGGAAGTGGGCAGCGGCTCTTGCTGTATGTGCTCGGATCCATGCTCCACGTTCAGTGTGCACCCGATAACCCACGTGGAAGTCAGTAGTTATTAGTATTGAGTGCTTTTTGGTAAATTCTGATACATAATTACTCATTGGTTTCCCATATGCGGCATTAGATGTCCTTTCAAATCTTGGCACTTTACATTCTAAGACCCCGCACAGGTGCGAAGGTTACGACTTCGTGGTCGGACCCAGAACGTTAATCAAAGACACTCAAGCTCTGCAAGCCCAGAGTCACCATTAAGGTTTTGCGGGGTAATGATACGAGATTGGATGCCAATCAATTTCTACGTTGCGGGGTGGTCTTGGATAGATAGCTGTGCCAGTTATTAGATGCACATTGTGTTGTCTGGACTCTGTACTGATCTCAACTGCATACAGCGGATTAGGAAATATATTGCAACGGTCTACCCTTGATATCACGGGACAATAGTGATTCCAACCTAAGTTGATACATGTGTGCAGCAATGATACATCAATGTACGATGACCTTAGCACTAATATATCAAGTTTTGCACTATGGATAAGTTAGTAACAGGTAATGAAATGTATAGTGAGATACTGTGTCTCGTGAAGGGCCTCTCTTGGCACATTGAAATCATGACGCGGAAATCTGTGCATGGTTATTCTGAGTGCTGGAGCCATTGAGGCCATGGAAGAGCGTATTTATACATTAGCGAGTGGTAATACACTTTATATGATATAATGGTAAAATTAACTAACTGTGGTATAGACTCCGTGGCGCAAGGGTAGCGCATCTGATTCCAGTCCAGAAGGTTGCGCGTTCAAATCGCGTCGGGGTCATTCATTTTTCTTTTCACTCGGCATCTGACCACGCCTTGCAGTTGGTAACACACAAGCCCTGGAACGTGTACTCCGAACAATCACGTCCCGACCAATTTTGACGGCCAGTGGTTCTGTGCACGGGTACAGGGGTAAGTCCGGCGCTCTTATCACCACGCCCGACTTTGGTCTCCGATGTCAGTATCATTGCCAAGACAACCGTCTTGCATGAGCAGTGAAATATATTTTAATGATTACGGTTAAAGTTGGCTATCACAGGGCTCTTGAACCCCCACTCTTGATCAGAAAACCGTCTACTGGAATTGTGGTTGTTCGGTCGCTATGTCCGGCTGCTACGTCCGGTTACTACGTCCGAATTATATGAGTTGCGCCGTAGTTAAGGCATTCCCCGAGTGCACCTACGTCCCGTGATGACGTCGTAGTTTCGGTCCCAAGATCTCATCTCCGGCTTACGATCTTCCTCGGACAGCAGCATTTACACCTACGGCCACGAGGTTTTTATTCGATACGTTCTATCTGCATGATTATACTGAAGTGTTCTGATGTCAATATTCGGCTGGTAACTTTAGTGCGTTACTTGGAAACGGCAGGTACTGAAGATAACCACTTTCTGGGTATTATCTCCCTATGCATCCTACAGTTGTACTGCAAGTGTAATTATGTATGTATGAATTATGCGAGCGGGGTCTCCGAAAGTATGTACAGCGTAGCTGATCCGACATTCCTTCGCTTTGATGTAAACCGGGGAATCCGAGGCCCCTAAAAAGCCGGATACTTAACTGCGTAGCGTTTTGATAATGCTTGGCGAATTCCAAAATGGGTAGCCTGTTACTAAGCATCGAGTGATGACCGTTGAGCTTGTATTTTCATGTTTACCAACTAAATTACAATGTTTTGACTTCCCGGAATACTCTTTTCGCGCTCTACTGGACTGGAATGTTGACGCCGACGTACTAAGCTATCTTGATTATCTGGTGACCGGTACCACCTATCAGAAGCGGTACGTTTGAACTCATGATACCACCAATTTACAGATATTCATGCAATATTCGCCAAGGATTGTGTAACCTCGAAGGCTATTCAGCGGCGGTATGCAGCAAGAATCAAGCGTTGGATGATACCATGTATCAATGGTTAATCGAATGGAGCAACGTACTGATGCTGAAAAGAATTATAGTTCACATAGAAGAGTTTCCCAGAGATGTATTTGCAAAGAGCATGTATTATCAATTCATCAATAAGTATAGTGGAGTCTTTGAGCTGCACGAAGCCGCTGTCCTACCCACCCGCCCAAAAACAGGAGACCGTATATCGTTTATAACTCAACAGACATGTCTTTAAATTAGATTTTACAAACTGAGGATTCTTATCTGTGTTTCATTCTACAATTCTTGCGTCTTGAAATTAACTCTTCTTCTTCTTCTTGGAAGGTGGGGGAAAGGTCGGCGTTGAGTGAGTTATTCTGCGTGGGAACCCTTGCCACACTATTATCCGACATGCTAGATATGTATTCTCCTTCTCTTCTGGAATGTTTTAGACGAGTTTCCTTCACGTTCGCAGAATTCCGTCGAAGTAAACAAGCTTTTCAGCTTTCCATAGAAGCTAACCCGCATATATATCTGACAGCTGACATAGCTGAAGACGGCGAACACAGACGTTTTTATTTCGAGAAAAAAAAAATCAATGTGTTAACTATATGATGAGCTTAAGATGGCCGACTACCCGTCGTATCCACTTCTGTGCATTTGCAGTTGCAAGCCGTGAAAGGGGCAGGCGACCGATGTCAAATACGCAACTAACGGAGTTTCGGAGATAATAAAACCCCGAACAACGGCCATAACAACGGTCATCACACGCCTACATCAATAAACCTAAAACGTTGAACCGAGAGCCGGGACGGTTGCACGGTAAATTCTATACAATTCCCTGCAAGATATTGTCGATCCCCCGCACCGCATCAAGCATGGCTGATATGTCTTAGTAGTAACTGCCGACTCATCCGAAGTGCAAGTTTTCCAGGGCCTTCAGAACGGGAGCGGCCAGTGTGGAGGACTCCGCCTCGGATATTGGGTATCCGGCGCCGACGTCTTTGTGTGTCTTTTTGATCCTATATCTTGGACCATCTTTGCTGATTCCCCACCGCTTTTGGGATCAGCTTCAGTTTTTGCAATATTCTGCAATCATGGCGCCAACAAGTTTTCACGTGCAGGATCTGTTGTCCTTGCCAACATGGGCATTAGCATGTCTACCAGTGGCCTTAGTACGTTGAATTAAACTCTTCCGAAGATCTTGAACCAAGGATTATTGACTGATGGCTTGACTAGATTGCTACTTATATTCTTGTCAACGGCATCTACAACGTTTACTTCCATCCACTAGCCAATATTCCGGGACCTAAAGCTGCTTCATTTTTTCAGGTTAGTAAGACAAGACAAGTTACATTACCCTAAGAAAATGACTAACAGACATAACTAGCACTATTTCATCAAGATCTGGCTCTCCGGAAAATACCCATACCACATCAAGGCCCTCCACGACAAATATGGACCAGTTGTTCGTGTCGGTCCTTCTCAAGTTTCTTTCAACACCCCATCATCATGGAAAGAAATCTACGGACACATTGGTGGACGAAAGCAATTCATGAAGTCTGATTTCTACGAGGGTGATGGACGTCCCAAGAACATTGTTTCCTCTCGATCGATTGCCGAGCATGGAGCCATGAGAAAGATGCTTTCGAATGCCTTCTCCGCCAAGGCTCTTTCCGAACAAGAAGAGACCATTCAAAGTTACGTCGATACCTTGGTGAAGCAAGTCGGCAAGCATGCAACTGGAAAGCCTAATGGTGAAGAAATGGTCAAGTGGTACAACTGGGCAACCTTCGATATCATTGGTGATCTTGCCTTCGGTGATCCATTCGGCTGTCTCAAAGCCGGTGTTGAACACTCCTGGGTTTCTTCAATCATGGATGCTACCGCCGCTGGTTCTTACTACAATGTCTATATCAAATACATCGGAAACTCCCCATTTGGAAAATGGATTAAGGGATTCTTCGTTCCTAGATACCTCTTTAATAAGCGTCAGAATCACTTCGGTTATGCGAAGGATAAGGTTATGAGGTTAGTTTGTTTCGGCATCATGGATTATCATCACCCTGCAATATACTGACTCATCACTTAGACGTGTTGCAAAGGGAGCCAACGCTCGTAAAGATTTCATGTCCAACATCCTTAACGAAAAAGAAGCCCAAGAAATTTCCAACGACACACTCACCGTTCAATCCGCACTTTTGATGTACGTCCCTCCCTGTATAATCACCACCCCTCATCCACCACCGTATCTCGTCTAACCCGCATCCCCCTTCCCCAGTGTCGCCGGATCCGAAACAACCGCAACATTCCTCTCCGGCGTAACCTACTACCTCTGCCGCTCCCCCAACGCCTACAAAAAGCTGCTCGAAGAAATCCGCACCACCTTCACATCATATGACGAAATCACAGCCCGAGCCACGGAGCACTGTAAATACCTCAAAGCCGTTATCGACGAAGGATTAAGAATCTACCCACCAGTTCCTATCGGAATGCCAAGATTCTCACCCGGTGAATACGTTGATGGAATCTACCTTCCACAGGGTGTAAGTCTCTTTTTTTCTTTCTTTATATATATATCTTTTCAGCATCATTGGTTTCTAACAACAACAAAAAACAGACCGAATGTTTCACCTCCTCCTGGGCCGCAACCCATTCCGAAGACAACTTCCACAAACCCTACGAATTCATTCCCGAGCGATGGCTCGACAAAGACTGTAAAGACAAAAAAGATGCCAGTCAACCCTTCCTTCTTGGTTCTCGCGTGTGCCTTGGCCGAAAGTAAGTCCCCCCCCCCCCCCTCTATCCCCAATCAAAAACAAAACCACTAACCCTTCCCTCCCTCGCTGCAGTCTCGCACTAGTAGAAATGCGTCTAATCCTAGCAAAACTATTCTGGGCCTACGATATGCAACTCAAGAACCAAGAACTAGATTGGGTTAAGGATTCGCAATGTAATCTTCTTTGGAGGAAACCGGATATGTTTTTGGATTTCACTAGAAGGGAAGGGGTTTATATTCCTCCGGTTGATGATGAGAAGGAGGAGTAGATGGGGGGGGGGGGGGGGGGGTTGTTCTGGGATTGGGAATTGGGGTTAGGGGTTGAAGATTGGAAATTGTTGATGGATTGGCAATTTAAAGTAAATATTGTGTTATGCGGTTTGGTATACTCTATCTTTTTTTTCGCGTCGATACCGTTTCATGAAGCTTCTAAGGCTACCCGGAACTGAGGTGAATTGTTCACCTGAACCAGTACCTGTAATAATCTAGTTAATCATTGCCATTGAAACAAAATTCTTGTCAAACCGTATCTTAAAACTTACATATTCCAACCCATTTGGAAACTGGTTCAAAATGCTCTTGTGCTCGACGGCGCTTCCGGTAGTCGAAAATGGGTTACCAGGGGAGGGCAAATGGTTTCAGCGAAACAGTGTATGGCGCTTTCTTTCTCTTTATACTTTTAGACGTACGTGAAGGGAGAATTGCTTGATTGATCGATTGATTTTGTGTACTCCATACATCTTCGCGAGTCATCACTCATGATTTGACCGGGTTCCTCCTATAGGTCTGCGATGAACCCGGACGCGCATGATCCGAGCCTCAAGGGCCCCATGTTTGATCAATTCAAGGATATATAGTGCATCCATCTGTAAGTTTGCAGATCAGCCGTGTGTGCGTATATTATTTTTATATCAATGAACTATCAGTAAACTATGTTACAAAGTAAATCAGTCATGATATTGTCGTAATATTGCATCTCCGTCATCATATTTTTTTATCATTCTTTGGCCCCAAAGTCATGATATGCGTGGTCCAAAAGGACTCTACTAGTCCCTCCTATTGCTCCCCTTCTACCTCTGCCAAAATCCCACTGTCATTGGTGATTGGTCTTGGCCAGGGTTCGTCATAAACGACCGTGAATGGCTCTGCATCTCCGTCGATGTATTCCCGAGCCCAACTTCCGGGGAATAAATCCTCCACTGGTCGGGAATTCAAATCTAGACGCCCGCCTGTAAAAACCTTGGTGTACCAAAGATAGCTCCCATGCAACTGTTTTGAGTTAGCAAGGGATTCTAAATAAAGCGGGATGGAGAGAAAAGAGTTTCAACGACGAACTCACCATCTCAGCTCCCCTCCCTGCCCCCCTCCAATACTCATCCTGTATGATCTCTCCTACAGTTTGTATTTCCACTTTCCAAATTTCAAATCCCCCTTCCTGATCATCCTTTTCCTGACCCTGCTTCAGGTCCCCCTCCTTCTCCATCATTCCCTTTACTCTCCCCACCACTCCCTCCACCCACTTTGTCTCCATCCCGTGAGGTTTCTTCTTATTCAACCCACCAGTTTTCTTCCACCACTTCCCATACCCGATCGATTCCTTGTCCATCACCATATCCCTCTCCTTCATCATCCCATCCAAAAACTCCTTCCACTTCCCCTTCTCCAAGGTCCCCATCAACTGACTTCCCTGAACCCTAAAGCCTCTTCCACCCCCCGCAACATTAGCACTACACAAGACACCATCCGTCGGTCTCATGGCAAACAATCTATTCCCCTGATTTACCAAATGGGCCAGAAGGGGGTCCCAATTCTTAGCACCCTGGTCCTCACTTCTAGCATAGATATGACGACTGGGATAATCATCGATATCAGGCGAAGGTAAATCGATGTAAGCGGGGTTTCCAGCCGGACAGATGACGATACAAGAATGGATTCTTGTATTCCGACGGATTTTTCGGTTCATTTTCGCGATGTAGGTGTTGGAGTTAAAGTTTGGTTTTGGTGTGAAGGTTACCAGGAGACAGGTTATTGGACAGCAGAATAGGATTATTAAGCCGTGGAGACAGGATTTGGAGATTTGGCGCAGCGCGGAATCGGGTTTCGCCATTTTGGTAAGCTGCGGGCGTTGGTTAGATGTTGGTAGATAGAATGGAGCAAAGTCGGGGGAGGGGGAGGTTAAGGGTAAAAGTGATGGAGGTGGAGGTGATTAGAATGTTGAAAAATTCAAAGGTGGTGGAAGTGGAGCAAATCAGAATGAGCGATGAGTCCGTGAAGGATTCTCAGGTGCTATTGAGGGTCAAAACGGAGAACAAAATGGAGGGTCAAAACGGAGAATTGAATAGAGGGTCAAGATGGAAGATAGAATGGAGGTGGACGAAAACCTTTCGACAAGATTGTCGGAGAGCGAGGGAATAGAATTCGCACCTACACAATCGTAGAATGCGCACACAGCAAATGGGAAGAAGTGCAATAATATATGTAAGATCTCGGTTACCAAGCCCTCACACTCAGCCTAGTTTGATTCGAAATATTTATCGGAATCGATAGGGCATCCGAGTCTGCACTGGAACTAAAGTTGGATTGAATGTTGTGGTTGGATGCTGTGGTTGTGGTTGTACAAAACCTGTGTGCATGGAGTGGAATGCCAAGCGAGCGAACAAGCGAACGAGTCTAGCTATGACTCGAAGAAAACCTAAGGAACGGTGAACCTAAGGAACTTCGGGAACCTATAGTAGTAGCCGGCGGGGGGTTGTAAAAGCACAATGCAGAGTCCAGTCTATGCGACGATGGAGCAGAGCGGTGTAAACTGGTATGAAAGTTGAAGCGGTGTATAGAACCATATTTGGAGGGGGTCAAGTATGGCGCACATAGAGCGCTTCCATGACACGTGAGGTTAAGCTTTTGGCCTACGGTACTCTATCTGAAGCTAAGGTGTTCACCCGCGACCTCAAGGTGTGGTCTACAACCACATGAATTAGATGACGCTTTGATTGAACTGTGGACGTGGAATATGTAATACTTATACTATGAAGTGTAGAATACACTTGTCCCGCATCTCCCGCATCTTGCCTCTTTAGCTGGTCATTCGATGGTGGACGCGGGAACCAGATTGAGAAAATTAAGGCTGTCTATCAAAGATGCATATGATCGAATTGCGATGGATGGATTGATGAACCGGCGAACTTGAAGGTTAGAGGTTGGAGCTGAGAGGTTAGTATAACACTCCATGATTGGATTAGATGTCTCGTTATACAGATGTAAAACAAAGCCTCTTCTCAGCAAATCAGTGAACCGATAATAGATAGACAAGGAACCCGGGAACCAGGGGAACGTGGACAAGGGGACAAGGTATTCTCATGTACATAGCGTAGTTCCCATAAACATACCCCACTTACCTGCGTCGATATTCAAACATCTCAAAAACCCCAACATACACATCCCCAAAAAGCAAATAAACACGAAAAAAAAGGAAGAAAAAACCAAAAAAAAACCAAAAAAAAACTTTTTTAAAAAAATTTAAAAAAAAAATAATGAAAATAAAAAAAATAAAAAAAACGAGAAAAAAGGATATGAAAGTGAAAGTAAAAAAAAAAAAATCAAAATCAAAATCAAAAAAAAAATAGGCTCCAGGTTAAGAATCCCATCAAGAACCCATTACAAGCAAGCAAATATTTCAATCCACCGCCAACCTCGCTCTAACGATCAATACTACGGCAAAGCATCTGTACATGGAGGGACAAAAAAACTCATGCGCCTACAGCCCCTCGGGAAGATATCCATCATACATCAATCATGCGCATCGTATGTCCATATAACTCCTCCCACCCATCAACACAGTATTGAAAATCTGTCTCATAACATCCGCAACATCCGCAACATCCACAACCTCCGCAAACTCTGTTTCAATGAGGAATGTAAATGTATGTACATGTGCTTATGCACGCCAGCATGCACGCGCGCGAGCTGCAGCCCTGTAACCCTATAGCCCTACCACCATACGCTTGGGAAGACTTTATGTTTTACATCCAGAACAGCAATACACAAACACAGGCATACCCCTCTTGATAACCAGTCCCAGCGTCGGTCCATATCAACCGCGCATAAGTCATCTAAGTTACTTAACATGGAGGGGTATATATAATATACTAAAATTCCCGTCAAGCTTTATGTATTCTGTTGAATGTTCTACATATGAAGTATTGGTTTACTACATTGCAACATACAACGTTGCAGCGTCTTCGCGACTTCCCGGCTGCGGATCTTATGGGTTTGCGATTGTGTGGGTTTATGGCCGGTTTGTGAGTTCGAGGCAGGGTTGAATCAGGGTTGAGTGCAGACTACTGGGTTAAAGACGATTCCAGGGTTTAAGTCAGGGTTGGCGGGTTCGAGACTCTAGGTTTGTGGATTTAAGACTTCCCAGGGTTGAGGTTTTCAGATTCTGAATCAGGGGCCCTCGTGATCGCGGGGTTTGAGTCGCGTGCTTATGATCGCGGGGTATGGGAGCTATATCGCGGGATGTGGGATGTGTGTATAGCCCCTAGGTTCTAAAGCTGATATTTACCGAAGCTGATACATACCGAAGATGCGCAGTCACCGTTAAAAGTATTCGAACTTCGAACGAAGTGTAAATTGTGGTGATTAAGTTTCCACATATCACATATCTAATCACCTATCCCACAATCACGATTACCTACATGGAAAAATCCAAAACACCTACATAATGTATATGAAACCGGTTATTTTTTTTTCTGAGTTTTGTTTTGATTTTGTTTGGATTGTCGTTTATATCTTAAGTTTGCAGAAAAGGACTCCTGAAAAAAGGCATAATAACAGCAAGACGAAGACATAATAAAAAGCAAGAAAATAAATAAAAAAGAACTCCTGAAAATAACAACAAAAAACATGATGATAATAATAAAAAACGAAGACATAAGAGAGAGAAAAAAGGACATAAGAAAGACATAGGAAACTCAACAAACTTACGAAACTTCAAAATGCATGAACCCGAATTCCACCACATAAAAAAGAATTCCCATAAATAGATAAAAAAAAATCCCCCATAAAACAAAAGTCCGTTAAACATATAGTATATCCATCCAAAAAGCCGTCCAAAAAAGCCATCCAAAAGAACCGCAACCTTCCCATCTTTCCATCCCTCCATAAAAACCCCACTTATTACTATAATAATTATTCTAATTAATAATAGCTTTCTTTCTCTTTATTTCCTCCTCCTCTTCCTTCCTCTTATTCCCTATCTCAAACTCAAACGATCTTTCTTCTTCTTCTTCCCCGTTTCTTTCTCCGTTTCCTCCGTTTCCGAGGAATCAACCGGATCATCCAAACTCTCGAACCGAAAACTGAATCTGCCAGCTGGTTTAAAGTGGCCTGAGGATCGAGATTTCATATGGCCTAACGGTTTCCAGGCTGGTATCGGTGTTGTTGTTGGTGTTTCGGGTTGTGGTGCGTTCATGTCCATGTCGACATCCATGTCGACGGCTGTTTCTGTGTTTATCGCAACATCCTCCACCTCAACTTCCATAGCATCAACCATAGGATCCTCCACCTCAAAACACGGTCTAACCTTCTCCCTCTCTCCCTCTTCTTCATCACAAGAAAAATAATCCTCCTCCTCATCAGAATCATCATCAGAATCATGAAAAGACCTAAACGAGCTCGCAACAGAAAAGAAGCTTTCGCAACTACTGTTATATATGCTTTCATACAAGCTTTTACGTTTCTCCGAGAACTTTGTGATACTCCGTATTGGTGCTGTTAATCGATTCGGTTCTATGGTTGGGGTTGCGTAGGGAGGTGGAAGCTCTTGGGAGCCGGGTCGTAGGGTGGGGCTGGTGTGGAGCGAGTGTAGGGAGTGATGGGAGGTTTGATGGTTGAGGGTTTGTTGGGTTTGTATGTGTATTGTTTCTCTGTGCATTGTTTCTCTGTGCGTTGTTTCTCTGTGCATCATATCACTCTGTATTCCACCCCTCTGCATAGTCCGTCTCATCACAATCTCCCTCTCATCCTCGGACTCACTCTCCTCACTGCCACTATCACAATCCGACACCGTATCATCCCCCTTCTCATAGATCCTATATGCACCCGCACCATAACTCCCATCCGGATTCAACTGATGATAAATCGGCTGATAAGCAATCAAATGGGGGTTATGATATTCGAGTTGTTGAAACTGTTCCAATTGTGCAAGATGTTGTTTATGACGATTACTTGACGAGAATACCATTTTTATACGTTCTCGGAAGGGATTTAGTTTGTTGAATGATCGCCGCACTGCTTCTTCGTGGAAATTCCGGATTTTGGTGCGCAGTTTTTTGGTGCGGTCCCGGCGCGGGAGTGTGAAGTTGAATGTCATTGCTGGCTGGTTGGTTGATGGATTGGTTGGTTGATTGGTTGTCGATTGGTTGATTGGTCGATTGGCTGGGTTGGATGGGTTGGATGGCTTGTTCTTTTTTTTCTTTCTGGAATCTGGAATTGGACGGATTGAGTTGTGGTATGCTTTAATTGTGGTGGTGGACGAGGATGACGATTGCGCGTTGCGCGCTGCTCGCTGCTGCTGCAGAATGTCGTAAAAACGGCTGACTTGGATACTGATTTCCTGGGAGCGTGTAGCAACAAGTACGGGGTAGGGGGTGTGGGTATTGGTGTGGGTGTAGGTGTGAGTTATCGAAGGTTACAGTTACAATCACAGCACAGTACAGTAGTAGCGAAATATGAATGTCGAAAAAAAGCAGATAACCTTGTGTGCTAGGGACAAAAAAAAAAAAAAAAGACCCGTGCTACATATGTACCATATGTTGATGGATTTGGTCATATAAAAGGAGAAGCGATCGAAATGTCGTAACCCCCCAATTAATCCAATGACCCCAACAACGCCATTACGAAGCACTGACTTACTGACTTACTTACATATGTATGTACATACATTACCGAGGGGTGGGTTTGACCTTTGCTTTTGTCTAGGCGTATATAACTATAGCTACATCAAATGAGATTAATGATTCCTGTGTGAGTTGAGATGAGTTGATTCTCTTTCCCCCCCGTTGCTACGTACGTATGTCTATACGGGGGGTTCCCAAGTTCCCAAATTCCATAGTTCCAACACCTTAAGAGCAGTCCGGAGTCCGGACATGGAACTCTGTTATTTCTGTGAGACATGCACTATATCCGTGCTTTCGGTATTTGCATTGCGGCATTACCAATTATTGTGAGCGGTGATCCACAGTCGCCCCCGTAGATGCTGATGGTTATGATTGGCAAGACAGCAAGACAAGTGCGGACCAAGTACAGGCGGATGACCGTGGGGCGCAGTGTTAGGTTGCTGGACCGCTGGACCGCTGGTTGATCTATGGGCTGCAGGTTGGCTGGGCATGACTTGCGAGGTGACAAGCTGGTGACGAGATAAGACATCCGCTCATTAGAAAAAATTGCCAAGCCGGATCTGGAACCTGCAGGAACCGAAATTCCTGGCATGCAGGTCGGTGTAGGAAGTCGGTATGTATAATGCAGATGCCGGCATATGTATGTAGATATTAGATGAGCACACCGCCCCACCTATTATTCAATTCAACAATTAAATACATACATACATATCAATCAACATCAACTCCATCTCTATAATTCCCCAACTCCTGTTCCTCCGGTCGAGGACCTCAATACAGATAGTACCAAGGAGCGCAAGGAGCGCCAGCCCACCAGCCCACCGGCCAACCAGCCAGACCAACCAGACCATCAAATTTATGGGGGATAACTTACAGGATAAGATTGGGAACCCACGTTTTCTCCTTCCCAACCGGTGACGGTAACAAAAAAAACACGCGTAAACTTTACTATGTATGTATTAAAGGCTAAAGGCCACTCTAAGTTCTGATAAGTCCAACCCGCACGGTTCTCTACCTAAACCCTAGAAAGTGGTTGGTCTCCGTTAGGATCCCCGGTCCGGTATGACCTATCATATCATATTATATCGTAACGAATTTGGTCTGCTGGTCTGCTGGTCTGCCATAAGATGTACATATGTAGCTTCATAGCTTCATAGCTTCAAAAGTATGCCACCATACAGTAGTAGTAGTAGTAGTAGTAGTAGTAGTAGCCTGATGAGACAGACCGATTATGGTGGCATAAATACAACGGCCGCAAAAAAGCCGCGCATCGCATCGCATATGTTCCATCTAAAAGCACAATGACATACCCCCCTCCCCCCGTTAAAATCAATTCCTCGTACATACGGTCGCTGTACCAACTTCGGCATCGGCATCGGCATCGGCTTCTTCTTTTCAGAGCCACCATACCACAATACCACCATATCTGTCCTGTCCTGTCCTGTCCTGTCGAATACTCCAATAACGGAGCCAGTGTTAATGACAATGGACATACCTATAGTCGGCTCGGTCTTCAGGGCCCAATCTTCAATCTTGGAAAACTACTCCGGAAACCTACTTCGGAAACAAGGATACCCCTGGGACCTGGGTAGGTAGTGGCCGGTCGCCGAACCGATCATAGTTGGTTCCTTGGTTCCCGTTCGTTGGCTTTGATGGGTAACCGGCGTGTCCCTGCCAAGATGCGGTGGAAAGCTTGTCCTTTGTCTAAAGTGACTAAAAGGAAGAAGCTTGTGGTGTTATTCAGGATGCATCGGGGGGGGGGGGGGGGGGGGGGGGGGGAAGGGGGGGAGATTCGAGAAGGGGGGGGGGGGGGGGGGGGGGGGTACGTGAAGGGGACTTGCCGGGGAAGTGAGGGCCGACCGATGTTCGATACTGGAAGCAAAGCCGAACACACTCCAGATTCCAGAGTCATGACATTCTTTCCCGAGAAAATTAAAGCGAAACCCATCCCCTTTCCCGTCCTCATTCCTATTCCGCGTTCCTATCTATACCGCGCTCATTAGCAATGCTGTTCCTACACAGCGACACAGCGATATAAAATTCAGATACCTACTGTATTTCGGGTTGAAAAGTACACGGCGATGATATGGAAATGGACAAATATTGATGAGTACAGCGAGAAAGGCTACAGCTCGTGCATACCGCATCGACATACATCTCTACTGGTGGCATACAGCGAACCAAACACCTTGAAACATCCTTTTCTGTATTCAAATTGTAAACGCAGCATCACTGAGACGTCACTGGTGGGGAGAAGGAGAAGAAGCCAGAGATTAGTGGGAAAAAATCGTTATTCAGAACTATCACCCAGGGAACAAGTATGATATGCGCGAGACGAGGCGAGGGGGGCAGAATCTCAGAATTTCAGAATTTCCTGCCATTCTTCACCGCCGCGCCGGGGGAATTCTTTTATGTATTCCAATTCGGCATTTTCGCCGATGATTTCTCCTTCGCTACTGTTAGATATGCAGATATATTCAGATATGCATATCCAGAACAAGAAGGAAGCAAGAAGCAAGAAGCAAGAAGCAAGAAGCAAGAAGCAAGAAGCAGGGAAAAAACAGCCTGCATATAACGGCATAATTCGCTGATAAGCCGAAGCTGGAAGATTTCCTTCTATTCTTCTAGTAACCTTCTAGAATCTTGGTTGCATACATAGACAGACCAATTCAGGCACAGTAAACCAAATACAGGCACAGTACACAAAATACAGGCATGCATACCAATTCAGGCACAGTTACATACTACTATCTACTTACAGTATCTTTTTATGCATAGAAGCTCGGGAAGTCCGATGCACGTATGCTGGTATGCTGGTATGCTGGTATGCTGGTATGTAGGTATGCCGGTTGAAACTTGAAACGAGAAACGTACTGACTACTGACTGGCCGACTGAAACTTGAAGCTCCTGCCTGTGAATACAACTGCGGGGTGTCTCTGTATGTACTTTAAACCGGAGGCAGAAGGAAACCTTTAAAGATCGTTGTCGTCGTCGATCTTCTTAATCCTGTTAATCCTGTTAATCATCCGAAAAACAAAAAAAATCCCATCGAAAACTCGAAAATAAGTATCCTCTGCTTCATTACCCGGTAAACATAGTCTACCACTATAATCGAGAAGAAATAAGCAATCTACCATTCACCATTCACCATTCACCATTCACCATTCACCATTCACCATTCACCATTCACCATTCACCATTCACCATTCACCATTCACCATTCACCATTCACCATTCACCATTCACCATTCACCATTCACCATTCACCATTCACCATTCACCACCCTTTTTAGAACCCCCCCCCCCCCCCCCCCTCCAATTCTATGATCAGTACATAAAGCATACATAACACGCTGCTACTACTGTATGTACAAAATCCCAGATATAACTCACCCTGTTTTGCACGTGTCTGCATCCATTATCCATACTCTGCAGTCAGTAGTTTTTCGGGCCGGATATCACGGCTTCTATATCGCTAGAGAATCTAGAGGATCTAGAATCCCGCTGTTTGCTCGGAAACGAATCGGACCATACAGAATTAAAGAGCGACATATCTACAGACATAGGCATACGCAAGCTTTAATATTATCTAGTTAGCTAGCTAGTTAGTGCTTTAGGTACAGAAACATCTATCGCAGCTCGCTGGGTATGGTGAATGTAAACGAGCACGGGGGTGACTTTAATTTATAATTTTTCGCTTGAGGTAGATCAGGTTTCACGTGATATGGATTGAATGAGGCGCACGCACAGAGAGAGAAAGATGGAGACAGTGGGGAGTGGTGCGGAGAAGTGGGTCCATGTTGACCACAGGCCTGAGTGTTCGACTGAGATACGCGAAGATGCGAAAATCAGAAAAATGTGCGAAGCTCAAAACTTAAAACTCAAAAAATCATAAGCGAGAAGCGAGGAGTTAAGGTTAGACTTTTAAAGTTATGTATGTATGTGATGTAACGTAACGTAATTTCTCGCTTGTGTGTGTTTATATATATAAAAAATAAAAAAGACAAAAACTTAAACACGAATAATTATATTATATTGCCTGTATATATCACATCATCATCGCGCACGTCAAAAATATATATATTTGTCTTCTTTTTTTAATAAAAAAAAAACAGAAAAACCGTTCATGACGTAAATATAAAACATCAAAAGTTATCAAAAAAAAAAATAAGGGTTATTAACAACTCCCATACCATAAACTTCGTCAAAAATTTAATTTCTTAACTTCTTCTTTTCCCTTTTCCCTTATCCTTATCTTTATCCTTTTCCTTTGCCAGTGTGTTTGTTGAATCCTCAATCATTACCATTAACCTTACCTTACCTAACTTCATCATCCTTCCTAACACCACCGCCCGGCCCCCAGGTTCCCTCCCCCCCCCCCCCCCCCCCCAATTCCCCTCCCCGCGATTTACAGCTCGTCGCAACTAATTAACCATCTCATCCTCCTCATGAAGAATCTTCTCATCCTTCTCAGTAATCTCATGATCCAAATCCTCATTAAACAAGCTAACAGGATTCAAAGCCCAAGCACCATTAGGAACCATAGTTGCTGCAAGAATCATGGCGGAGATAATGGTAAACTGAATTCCGGCAGTCATGATTAACCCAGTCCGGATTTCTCCTCCGTTTTTGTTGCCTCCAGTGCTGTTGTAGACTCCGTCAAGGTATTTTCCTAGGAGTGGTGAGGTTACGGCGTAGGTTACGATGTAGACCTGGAGTTGGGGAGTGGGGGTTAGTTTTCGTCTTCGTTTCTTCTATGTTCTGTGGAAGTACACCCAGGGAAACTTACAGAGTAGAGGAAAGCCATGACAGCACCAAGGGAGGAGACGTTTCTGGTATTTCCTTCCATCCTCGCCAACGCAGCCTGGATATAAGCCGCAAGTGAAACATCACCAGCAGCCCACCCAAACGACAGAGGGATAAAAGTAGCTCCGACCATCCAAGCATCCTGAACTCTTCCAGTCGGGGGTTGCCAGTAAGGAATATACCAAACAATCAATAACATAAGAGCATCCATTCGTAACCATGGTACTGGGGTTTTGACAAAGTTTGTAAAAAGGAAAACGAAAAGTGCTCCCAGTAATTCTCCAAAGTTGGAGCCTCCGACGATGATTTGTGCCCAGGCTGAATGACCGAGATAACGCTTGGCGACTTGAGGGGCGATACCATTTTCGAGGTAACGATGAGCGTAGCTTGGATTTTGTTAGCAAAATGTAATTCAGTATATATCTAACGGGGATAAAACTAACAGAGCAATGGAATAACCAGGAAGAAGCCAAATAAACTTTCTTGAAGAAAACAAAATTTTTCCACCAGTCCAGACTGAGTCGAAGAAAAGAATGGCACCAGAAAGTACCGATCTGATATAAGAAGGTTTGCGTTCCAAATTTCCATTGTATTCCTGGATAAAATCGATATCGAGGAAAATCCACATCGCGGAAGCGGCTCCGAAGAAAATAGGCGAAATAATAAACGAAAAGTTGTTTCCAAACCTGGGAATCAACGCTAATGCTGTACAGAATGCTCCTGCGGTTCCAGAGACTTCATAGAAGATATGAACCAATGCATCCATTCTTCTCAACTTCTGTACGTTTCCTCCAACGATATCTCTTGGCACAATACGACGGATTAACTCCACCATACCGTACACAATTCCGGCAACTGAATAAATCGGGATAATAGCATCGGTATTGTAATCTCCATAGTAATCAAAGTTGTTATCACCATGTTTTTTATGCCAACCCTTAGGCACCATTTTTCCTCCAGTTCCAGCATCGACGATGAGAAGAATAGCGGTACAGATTCCGAAGAGAAAGATAGCCGAAGACAAGATAACTCTAGTTGGATAACGACGAACCAAAGGTGCAATTAAGATGGACCCAACACATTGAAAAGCTTGGTTAAGACCTGTCAATAAACCAATTCTTTCCAAAGTGTTGGTGGATCCAGCATAGTCGTATCGGTTGGTTGCCAAGGCGATAATCGATCCGTTGAAGGCTTCCAATCCGAACTTGTAAAGCATAATTCCAAGGATATACACTGTAATGTTACGCTTCTCCCGCGCTGTAAACACCGACCAGCTATTAAGCACGCTCATAACCGGTGCTGGTGCCATGATTACGATTGTGCTGCGGATAAATCTTGGCGGTGAAGCGAAGCGTCGAAGCAGTCGAAGCGTCGAAGCAACCGCGAAACGGCTCGGCGAAGCAGCAGCAGCAGCAGCGTCTCGGCGGAGCGAAGCAGCGTCGAAACAATGGAGCGTAGAAGCGTCTCGGCGAAGCGAAGCGTCGAAGCAGTGAAGCGTCGAAGCGTCGAAGCGGCGTACTGTATATCTGAAAGAGTTGAAACTTCAGAAGTATCAGACACGGGGAGGGGGGGAGATCTTTTTTTTTTCCTTCGAAGGGAAAATGTCGGGTAAGGTTTTAATATATACGAGCTCTTTTGAAAAAATAAAGTACAAGTAAAGTGTTAAGATGTGCAGTTGGATTTTTTGGTTATTCATCAGAAAAGGTCCCATCCCATCCCCCATCTCCCATCCCCCATCTCAGGCTACCAGGCTACATACCATCACATCCCCTCTAACCCCATCCCAGGCTACTATGCACTATGCTATGGTGGCCAGCATGCTATTATCGTATCCCACCCCCCGCAAATTTTCGTCCACCATGCTATTCCTACCATCACATACTCCAATTTCAACTTTCCCGAATCTGCAAGCCTGTCTCTGTATATCTCTCTCTATATATCGCTATCTTTTTCCCACAAATCCGGGCTTTAAGTTTCCTAGGTTCCATTCTTCCATTCTTCCCTTGCTGTGTGCGGTGTATAGTATGCGGTGGGCGGTTGTATGCCTGTATGGTACAGTCCATACATACAATCGGTCGGTATACAGTCGGTAAGTTCAAAAGGCTCCAAAGTTAATTGCATACAGTCGTCGCATATTTGCGAGGAAAACGGTTACACAGTTCGCGCCTCCGTTAGACCACGGGCTCTCACGGGAGACCACGGGCAAGGAATAGGCTACTACGGGCTACTACGGGGACCCAATTAGGTTGCGCTACGGAAGCACGTTGAGTCGAGCGACTAGCTAAAACCCAGGTATGGCATATGTACAACCTGGGTAACCTAACTACAGTTGATGAAGGAGCTGAAGGAGTTGAAGCTTGAAGTAGCCAGAGATGAAGGATTGGGGAAGAACGTGCTGCGTCGCTGCGGAGTAGGCCCCGCGATGTTGTGGTGATATGTATGTATCGATATCGGTGGCAGAAGAAGAAAAAGAAAAGGAAGAAGGAGAAGAAGAAGCATACGCAAGAGAAGAAGAAAAGAAAGCAAAGCATAAAAAGAAGAAATATAGAAAATATGCATCTATCTATCTATCGGATGATGCACGTCGTTGCTTCCCAATTTGTCAAAATAAAAATCATGAGACATTAAAATCTGAAGATACAACATGGGGAAAAGCGACCGAAGCGAGAAAAAATCCTAGGATCATCAAAATAAAAATATAAGCATAAACAAAATTATAATCCGGTGTTATACAATCATGATACATACATAAAAACAGGGTATCATATTCTCCATATTCTCCACAAGCCAGGTACCATGGGGTCATATCATGTCATTGAATTTCTCCGCATTCACTACATATCCAAATCGTATCCATAAAAATAATCTCCTCTATTAAGAGGGGACGTGTACAGCGAGCAACGGGCATACTTCCATGACTCGTCCATCGTAAGTTCCAAATTCGTATGAACATACCCAGCATAACCATCTCCAGCCCCCACCATCACTCGTTCTATGTACATACATACGTACACGCACATTTCCAGTCAGCCTAATCGTAACTATTCCAAGCTTCGCTACGCCACCATACTGGCACACCGTACTGTAAGAAATAAAAATAAGCTTTGGATTTTCGACGCTAAATTCATAGCGCCATATGATAATGAGGCGCTATCACCGTATGCTGCACCATGTCTCTTGAAACAACCGCATTATAAAAAACACCGCAGCCTGGTGTCAGCCGTTTCGAGATTAAGATGAGTAAGTATTAAGAATGAATTTATTTCAAGCTCTTCTCACTGTGTATGAGTGAGGTATCTACAGACTGTGAGGTACATGAGCATTGCGTATGTATAAGTGGTAAGGAAGTATACGGTAGTCACCGGTTTTTGTGATTTGTGGATTATGGCTGGAAAACCTGCCGCGAATTTTGTAGCTTATGAAGCCTATTATTGACATTTATGCAAGAAATAAACAACCCCGCAAAACGAGAAGCCATCGACAAATAACAAAAGACAGGAAAAAGGAGAAGCAAAAGCATTCTTGGAGATGCTCGAATAATCATATGCAAGATATTTCGACATATCAATTCAAGATGTGCGCCTCAGCACCATATCCTTCCCGAATTCCAGAAATAGATGAGCATCAATCAAGTATCAATCAAGTATCAATCCGCACATGGCAATCAACCTGACCCTTTCCATTCCTTTCGAATCAGAACGTTAGGATGAGGCATTCGTCTTAGCTCAGCAACTTACTTATCACCATAGTCTAGCTTCATTTTCATCAATCCGCCTCATGGTCCATCTAGCTTCATCTTCGCCTCTCAGTCCATCTAGCTTCAGCTTCACCGATAGGTGGACGCGAGGCAGATCTTACTTCAAGTATGGTGTTAGCGATGTGGTGCTGTTAGCGATATTTTCTAAGACATGGTATGGTATGGTGATATGGGATCCGAAGGCGTGGGACGGGTTAACGGACGGAGGCCAGCATATTCCTCCACTACCACTACCACCAGCACCAGCATCACCCCCCTCATACGCGTCACCCGTAACACCATAACAACGTGAATCATGCTATGTACATACTGTACATATACGGCGAGACCCTTCATAGATACAGTAAAGTCTAGATCCATAGCTAACAAGCGTTCCTCAATCCATCAATAGTTTCGATTCAAAACAGTTACATATGAGGAAATTAACACCTTAACACCCTCACTTTTGAACACCAATGATATTTAAGCTGTGACATTTTCCCGGGGGTGGTTGGTGCGTATGTTTGACTATCAGAGAAGCTTTTTCGCTACCGTCTTTCGCATTTTCGCCACTCGTAAAAATGAAGCGAAAAATGAAGCGATGTTTGATTATTGGCAGCGGAAAGCCAAGATGGGAGCTTATGTTGCTTGGCGGTGTCCGGTAAAGCTTGTTTTGCTGTTCTGTCTGGGAACTTTGGTCTTGGATTTTGACGGCGTGTCGAGGTTATTCAGCTAGATAACGACTGGACTATGTAGGTAAACTAATGGTATTGATATTCGCAGCCGAGTTATGCATAGAATACATAGAATCGAACAGAAGTTATGCGGATGAAACGATTTTTTATATATATGTATGGTGGCCATACTGAAGAATTAAGGTGGCTGTTCCACGAGCCACCATAGAGTGGTGATGTGTACGTGATAGTACCTGCATCTTGGTGTAGTTCTCTGTATTAACCCCTGCATCGAATCCCGTGTCGCTCCCACTGGTGTCTCTTTATTACCGGGGTTTACCCTTGAGGAAAATGTGAGTTTACCTGGTTCTTAGGAAGCTGAGATAGGTACAGACCGACTGCAGTTGAAAAGGGAGTTGGGACTTGATATGTGTTAAGCCTTCAGAGTGATGCCGCGTAACTGATGAATGTAAAGTGTCTTAGAATAGTATTATCACAATCATGACGTATCACAATCATCACAATAATGAAGTTTGCAATTATATATAAAGAATGAAATACTATTATTGTAATTAATATTATCTATAATATGATTATCGTTATAGAAAAGAAAGGCTGCAGCAAAAACCTGTGACCAGGAAAAAAAACTGCGCAGTAATCTGTAACGACCGACAACCATAAAAAGAAAAAACCCCACCGCTCCACGCTAGAGGTATATACCTCAACCAAAACAGAAAAACAGAAAACAGAAAGAATGTAGCGCTATATCTATATACATTAATTATTAAAAAAGATATTCTAAACATTAAACATTGATATATGCAGATATGCAGATGTGCAGGATGCAGTTAACAAAGGAAAAAAAAACAATGGGTATTAGTAGTAGCAGCAACTATCAACAAACAGAACCATCATCGCTTCGCTAGAAAATCAAAGAAAGGAAATACAACGCTATGTCTATATACATTAAGATATTAAGGTTCTGAATTCTATAAATCTCTAAGTGTATCGTAAAAATTCATTAAATGCTTTTTCTGTGGTATTATATCGTTATATCCGTTCCTGATATTGTGGCCGTCTGGATATACATCGAGCGTTCGGAATTAATTATTAATCTATGTATGGACAGAATGGAGTGTGCTGAGTAGAAGTGGACAAAGAGTGGGTGACTTGAACAGTTCGGGAGGGGCGTATTGTCGAGATGGTTGATCGGCTCCCTTCAACAACTCTACTTCTAAGCGGTGTTGACGTCAGGTGCCGCTCTAAAGAAGCCCATAAGTTTGTCCATGTATCCATTACGCTTGTCCTCGTGGGAAGACTCTTCAGTGGTGGTGGTAGTCTCCTCTCCATTCTCGTTGCAGAGGGCGTTGCGGAGGGTGTCGAGGTTGGCTTGGTCAGCGCACCCGGAGGTGTGAGTAGACTCACCTCCGGAGCGCTCGCCAGAGTGCTCGCCTGAGGACTCCCCAGATCCATAGTGCTCACCCGAGGACTCTCCTCCGGTGTGGGTGGTGGTGGTAGTGGTGCTGCTGCCACCTCCAAGAACGTCACCAACGGCACTACCAACGATTCCCTCAACATTTCCGAGGACGCTCTCTCCGTCTCCGAGTCCAGTCTCGCCTGCAGATCCAGACCCGTGAGAACCTTCAGTTCCGAGAACACCACCAACGGTGTCACCAACAATACCCTCTACGTCACCGAGGATTCCACGGTTTCCGGTAGTGGTGGTCGTGGTGGTTGAGTGCTCGCCAGTAACCTCTCCAGATCCATAGTGCTCGCCGGACATCTCACCATTTCCGTAGTGCTCTCCAGACATCTCACCGGATCCATAGTGCTCTCCGGACCTTTCACCAGCGCCAGATGTGGTGGTTGTGGTGGTTGAGTGCTCACCATTCATCTCACCGTTTCCAGAGGTGGTGGTCGTGGTAGTTGAGTGGTCGCCAGACATCTCACCGTTTCCGTAGTGCTCTCCAGACATCTCGCCAGATCCAGAGTGCATTCCGGACATATCTCCGCTTCCAGAGTGCTCTCCAGACATCTCGCCAGATCCGTAGTGCTCTCCGGACATCTCTCCAGTTCCAGAAGTAGTAGTAGTGGTAGTGGAATGGCCGCCAGTCATCTCTCCAGCTCCGGAGGTGGTGGTCGTGGTGGTTGAGTGCTCGCCATTCATCTCACCGTTTCCAGAGTGCTCTCCAGACATCTCGCCAGATCCAGAGTGCATTCCGGACATATCTCCGCTTCCAGAGTGCTCTCCAGACATCTCGCCAGATCCAGAGTGCATTCCGGACATATCTCCGCTTCCAGAGTGCTCTCCAGACATATCGCCAGATCCAGAGTGCATTCCGGACATATCGCCAGATCCAGAGTGCATTCCAGACATATCGCCAGATCCAGAGTTCATTCCAGACATATCGCCAGATCCAGAGTGCATTCCAGACATATCTCCAGATCCAGAGTTCATTCCAGACATATCGCCAGATCCAGAGTGCATTCCAGACATATCTCCAGATCCAGAGTTCATTCCAGACATATCTCCAGATCCAGAGTCCATTCCAGACATATCTCCAGATCCAGAGTTCATTCCAGACATATCGCCAGATCCAGAGTGCATTCCAGACATATCTCCAGATCCAGAGTGCTCTCCAGACATATCGCCAGATCCAGAGTGCATTCCAGACATATCTCCAGATCCAGAGTTCATTCCAGACATATCTCCAGATCCAGAGTTCATTCCAGACATATCACCAGATCCAGAGTTCATTCCAGACATATCGCCAGATCCAGAGTGCATTCCAGACATATCCCCAGATCCAGAGTGCTCTCCAGACATATCGCCAGATCCAGAGTGCATTCCAGACATATCTCCAGATCCAGAGTTCATTCCAGACATATCTCCAGATCCAGAGTTCATTCCAGACATATCACCAGATCCAGAGTTCATTCCAGACATATCGCCAGATCCAGAGTGCATTCCAGACATATCTCCAGATCCAGAGTTCATTCCAGACATATCCCCAGATCCAGAGTGCATTCCAGACATATCTCCAGATCCAGAGTTCATTCCAGACATATCACCAGATCCAGAGGTGCTGCCACTTCCCATCATTCCGGTGGGCATAGCACCATCGTCAGGCATGGTAGTGGTGGGAGTTCCGAGAACAGAGGTGACAGCAGAGCTGACGATGCTCTGAAGGCTGCTGATGACCTCGGACATGGAGGCGGACGTCTCGGTAGGACCAGCCATGTCAGCGGTGCCAGTAGTGGTGGGCATATCGGTAGGACCAGACATGTCAGCGGTACCAGTACTGGCGGGCATCTCGGTGGCACCAGCCATGCTGGGGGTAGTGGTAGTAGCGGCAGCGGAACCACCGGCGCCAGTTCCCATATCGCCAGCGCCACTTCCCATGTTACCAGCGCCTGTTCCCATGTCACCAGCGCCAGCCGCGCCAGTGGCCATGACTGCAACGGTGGTCGTAGTTGTGATGTCGACTCCAGTTCCGATGGTGGTGGTGATGGTAGCAGTAACCGTGGTGTCTTCAGCTCCTTCGACTCCTTCAACGACCTCAACAACAACAACCTCGACGGCACCCCCAACTGTAAGCCCAATACCGTCGGTCATCATGTCCTCGGTGGCCATGTCAGTGATGGCACCAGTCACAAGATCAATAGTCTCGGTGGTGACATTATCAGTGATAATGCCTCCTCCCAAGACGGTGTCAGTGACAGTTCCATCAGCAGCAATGACCTCATCGATGATAGTCTCAGTAGCGGTGTTCAGGGTGGTGATCGTCTCAGAGACAGGCTCCAACACATCCTCATTCTCAACTCTAACAGGCTCAAGAACCGTGACAAATTCCTCGACCATTCCTTCGGTGACATCGTCAACAGTGGCAATGGACTCGGTGGTGACCTCGGAAATTATCTGCTCAGTTTCTCCGTTCGCATTGGTTCCTTCGGCGATAACGGTTTCGGTGGTAGTGATGGTGGGAATATCCTCATCAATGATGACCGGTCCGAGCTCGCCATCGATAGCACCGATTCCGGTGATGCCTCCAGCATTGCCAATACGAACTCCGCCGTTAGCTCCGTCTTCAATTCCATTGACGTTGCGAACTCCACCCTCAGCTCCATCCTCAACAGTAGTGTAATTAACGGGTTCGACGCCATCAGAACCGTCGACAGCGGTAGTACCCTCTTTAACCCAAAAGTTAGCTCTATCATAAGAATCGAGGTAGGCTGGGATTCTTACCACCAAAGATGCCTCCCTCGACAATAGTAGTTCCAACAGCCTCTGCACCCCCTTGGTCGATGGTGACCATGCCATCATCAGTAGTACCATCGCCGACGGTCTGCGTAGACTCAGGGAGCTCGATTCTGGTGGTGAAGGGAGGATAAGTGGTGTCGGTGTTGGCGTCGGTAGCGGTAGGCATCGGCATATCATCTACCGCGGTAGTCATTGGCTCATCCTGAGGCATAGCAGTACGGGCGACATGGTTATGACCGTTAACCAGATCACCGGGGTACTTGGAATTACAACATTCGCTATGAGGATTATTGGGGAGACCAAGGGTCAAAGAAGCGAGTGCGAGGATGAGGAGCTTAGAGTTGATAGCCATTTTGGTGGCTTAAGAATGATAGTGATGCGAGTGTGAACTGTGAGACTGATGGGGTACAAAAACAGCGGCGATCTTTGGGGATTTTATATTGACATCAATGAGAACCCTCCATGTACTCGACAATATGATATCATCGTGAACCGCATTTGGGTCCTTTGAACCATGGAATCAACATAACCAACGGTAAAACAGGAAGATTCTACGAGGGCGGGTTGTTTAGTGATTTGGCGTCGTTATCGATCACGAGGTTTGACACCGTGATGGAATCTGACTAGATAACAATAGCAACAGAGTATTCTACGTCATTAAATCCGGGAGGGAAGGGGGGAGACGAGAAGGAAGAAGGGATAGAGCTAGGATATATGGGGCCTGACCATAACTCCGCGGTGTGAATCATACCTTATGACGCACGTACTGGTTCGCCGTCGTGACCATCAAGTTCCACAATGCGGAACATGCCATTTTCTTGTTGATGGTACGCCGTGTTCATGATTTTCCTTCAAGGTGTCTCCGTGCTATCGTGGTACGTGGTCCAAAAGTTCGTCGCATCTGCTTCATGGTAAGCGAGTCCCGGAAAACCCTTCTTAGCCCAGGATTTCAGTAAGTGATGGTGACAGTTACGCCGCGCAGAAGCAATGCGCCCTAAAGAAGTTATCGTCAGTAAGTAGGCAACAAGACAAGCTTGCGGTAGAAAGGCATCCAACACTAGGACACTGTAGCATCTCGGTGATGAGATGGCAAGCCCTAAGACAGGACTACAACCACACTGGATGAATATTAACAAAAGGTCTGTCACGGGGATAGACAGAATTTTACAAGCGATTAAGAGAAGGAAATTATGCTTTCATTTTAACTCTATAAAATTACGCTGTTGCGTATTATATTGTGGTGTTAGATTCTGGGTGCTGAAAACATGTACTTACCAAAATGATGTTGTGGTGACACAACTGAGCTGTGCATTGGGTGAATCCCGAGAAAGTGGTAGGTTGAGGGGGGACGCCGACCTCTTTATACTCGGCGCGGATAATTTTTGTTTCGGCATTGGCGGTTTATGAAAAATTACCCCAGATTTTTCTCGCGTTCTACGACACAGTTTCCCTGACAATTTATCTGATTGATATAAAGATAACGGATTTCATAGTACCAGCACCGCGATCCGCGCTAAACATCATCATGACGAGATGTTCCCCCGATGATAAGCGAGTGTTGTTGAATGTCCCGAAAGTAACCTTTTATTTTCGATGCTCTATAAAACATCTATGGGTCTACAGGTGATTCTGGCTTTCGGCCATACACCACGTTACTGTACGCGTCAATCAGCATAAACTCAAGGCATATAAAGCACCGATTCGTGCAACATACAAATACATGTATGTGTGGACATTCTTATCCTTTACCGCGTTGACCGCGTTTGTACAAATTCTATCCGCGTCTTCTTGAGACATTCCCAGGATCCTCGTCAGAGCCGCTACCTTTTGTTAACATTTTTCTCCGAACCAGGAAATTTATTGGCGGTGATTCTTACCCATTCCATAAGCATGATACCCTGCAACAACCGCGTTAACAACATACACGGGAAATAAACGCCACATCAGCTCGACTCACCAGTCTCCTCTGTCATCAAAACCATAGCCCCGACCATTTTTAATTTCGGATCCTTAGGCCAAGGAGCAAAGGGATACTTCACGGTGGTCACAACGACATCCACAAATCCAGCATCTTCCAACTCTTTTTTGAGCATAGCTGCAGTCATAAACGGTGGACGCCCAAGAAGTTTCAGAGCATCTCCTAATAACGTCATAGCTGTTTTGACCCCGTCGTCATCTTTTAATGTTCCATCATCGGAACGGGGAATATGTTCAAGTTCACAGCATTCAATGTATCCGCCAGGTTGAATGCAACTAATTTGGCTCAGTATTGGTAAAAATTGCATGCCATTGCAATGAGGGAAAATACCGGTATGCTTCAGCTATCAAGAAGGACCAGTCGGTCACTGCCTGTGAGAGGTTCCGCATGTGGACGTAATCAAAATGGTCCTATTCGTGTTAGCCTCTATTAAATCAAAGCTTTCTAGGCGAAGACAAACAGGCCGGTAGGTCCATTCTGCTTCTGCATCGACAATTTCAAAGCGGCAGTTCGGTGGCATCCATTTTGGCTGTACTGGACTTGAATTTCGATGTCAGCTTAGAAATTTTGGATTGGAGCGGTTGTTGTTCACCTTAGGTCATTACCAACTATTTCTGCCGATGGATATTCATCAGCCATATCAATGGCCCAAATCCCAGTTCCTGTACCGACATCTAGGATCCGATGCGGTTCGTCGCCGATAGGTGCAAGATGTAGCCTTTCGTCAAGTAATCGAAAAAAGATCTCGTGGCTAAGATCTAAACGGTCCTTTTCTATCTCATCCATTGGAAGGAGATACTTGTCCTTACCGAAATATACATGATATTTTCGGCGTTCTTAGTTCGTCAGCTTGAAGTTCAAGTTTCAACCATAGAGGGTTTAGCCGGGATACATATCGTTTTCGTATATGAAGTCGTATACAGCGGATGTTACTGTTTCAGTACTGACTTCGTAGCCAGAGGATTCGTAGTGAGAGTCGTCAATATCTTCCTCCTCGAGCTCTTCGTGTGCGTTTTCATTCTCGGGCTGATGTGAATGCATTCTTGGTCAGCAATGGGGGCTGTTTAATAATGACGGGGGGAGGCACCAAGGGGGGGTCGCTGTCTACTGGAGCCATAAAATTTGACATCTGCATCCCTGATAACGCCCTTTATGTATTAAAGAGCGACGAATCCCGATACCATGGAACGCTTGACGAGGTTGTACCGCGCCTTCAACAAATGCGGAAATGCGCAGCATGTAATCGAACGATTGATATTCCTGCCTTTTTTACAGTGTGAACCATTGGAGATCCCATTTGAATGTCCTAACGTTAAACAACCCCAAAGACAGGATATATCATATTCCCTGATATCTCAGAGTCTACATCAACTCTGTTTATTGCCTTCATCAGATGGTATCATCGGCTAAAGCCGACTTGGTTCACCTTGCAGTTTCTGGCGGGTTCACTTAGAGACTTGGCGTTTATCCCATTTGCTTCCATGTGTGCGCGCGACCTTCCATTGCCGCCAACGCCAGGGCTGAGACTGCTATTCTAGAATCTGGACGCGATGCTGGAACGCGACGAAAAATGCGGCAAGAAAATATGTATGCTTCTCTAGGCATGTCGTCGCGCTCCATGGAGCACGTTTTGGACGGCGAATTATGGAAGCCTTTGGCGGTGCGATCTTCGGAAACGCGTCATAGGAGCTCTTGATAGACATATCACGGAATGAATGGCTCTGACGGCGTGTCTAAGACCGTAGGTGCTTTTGCTTCTACGGTAGGATTGATTTTATGCTTGAGACTCCAGCAAATGACATTGCGCGCATTTGATTTTGAAGTGCATACTGTTGTCTCTTGAGTGCATACAGTGGTATCCCATATCGCATCAACCGAGCTTTTCCCCGGGTTAAACTGAACCCCCGTCAAACCATATCACTCTACAATCAAAGTCCTGGGGAGTTCCGTGGCCCCGTTTAGGTTATCAGATTACCGTTTAACAGCACTGAATGAAACATCCGAAGAGCTGTTCTCATGCGAATGTGCATAAAGAGACGGTGAATATTCGGCCTCTTTGTGTCCGTGCATTGGAAAAATTCGGACTGCTCAACACGGACCACGGACCAAGGAGTTTGCGAAATGGATCTTCGACCATAGCGATGTGGGGGTTACCCGTGTCGCGTACGGATGGGGTATTTTCTCTCGGAGGATATTTTGTGTGCACGGTTCTATCCGAGGTGGGGCAGGGGAAGGGAGGGAAATCAAACATCGAACTGGTATGAGAGCCTTGGAAGAATGGCGAAGCAATGTTTGGATGATGTTTGCAGGGCCGCGGTGTGTTCATCGCTGGACCCAATGACGTGGTTTAAGAACCAAATAAACAAGAAATTCAAGCAGTAACGAAGCTAATCTAATAGCTCCGTACCCATACTCTAGCTTGATGGCATCTGCGAACATTTGGCACGCCCAGTTGCAGACACCTCTCGGTCTGGATAGATACTACAGAAAATATCACCGATATTGCAACCCGCTCACCGCTGAAATAGTTGGCATGTATACTAAACATAAACGGACAATCTTATGAGCATCAGAAATTCTTTCCCACCCATTCATAGTTCGAATTACGATATAACTAAGAATCTGGCGGGAAAAAATTGAATTTGGTTTGCGCTGCTGATTTTTAAAGTCACAGATTATTAAAGTCATGGCTTTTCCAGTTAAACGTCTTCAATTCTGTTGACTAAGAAATACAATTCTCCTCACATATCGTAAATTCCATCGAAACAATCTCCCTTTATCCTACTAATCCAATTACCCTTTTGTTCTTGTGATCGTCTTAGGCGGAGGTAGGAAGGCTCTCCTGCATCAAGCTCCAGTTCTGTCCGTCATTGGAGCCAAACTCAGCAATCCTTCCACCCTCAGCCTGATAGTAAACACGAGTCCAATGGTTGGTACCCGGGACGACAACACTGGCAACATCAGATCCAGTGATGGTGCGGGTAAGGTCTTTGGTTCCAGTCCAGGACGTTCCCACATGGGAAGTAACTCTCAACATGTTATCGTCGCTGACGGAAACAGCACGAATTTCCGAGTTTCCAGAAACGTTCCACATGGCAGTGTGGATACCTGCGCATGGGCTGAAAACACCAGTGGGGTTGTAGCCACCTATGTAGACATGTGTTAGCACTCGAAAGTCATACCTCGGGTGATGACTGGTGATTAATACCATTTTGCCATCTGCTGCCGTCGTACCAAATCTCCTTGGGCTTCATGTTGACATCCTGGTAGTAGATCCAGCGGTCTGGACGTTCCTTGTGGGAATTGGCAGAGATGGAAGAGCCGGGAGTGGCAGTGGGGAGAGAGTTGTCACCATCCGTCCATCTGCTGCCATCGAAGATAAGCTCGCGGATCTTGTTGGAGGTGTCTTGGTAGTAGACACGGAGGGTGTCGTTGTGATCATAACCAATGCAGGAGAGCTTGGAGTATGGGGCGGCCTTGTAGTCGTGGCTGACGCTGAGGGTACCGTCGTGCCAGCTTCCGGCAGCTCCTCCTTCGTAGATGCGCTACAGATATTATGAGTGAGACTGTGGGATCAAGTGTACTGAGAGGAAAAATAAGTACCTCACAGATCTTGTCGTTGGTGTCGATGAAGTAAACGCGAACCTATGTAGATTTAAGTATATTTTTTATAGAGTCTGGGATATCTTGGGGACTTACCTGTGTACCATTGGCCCAGGCACAGCAGGCAATTCCGCTGTTCAACCTGGCCTTTCCGATCACGTCCTCTTCGCGAAGAGCCCAGCCTGAGTTGTCGTCGTAGAAGGTCTCCTTGACTCTTCCCTCGGCATCTTGGTAGTAGACACGGATGTGGGCTCCGTTACCGTCGGAGAAGGCACAGGCAGCGAGGGGAGTGCGGTTCAAGATGGGAGCCATTGTAAGGATGGAAGGTTGGTGTTCTTGAGGATATCAAAGAAGAAACTTTTAGATTTTGAGCCGTCCGAGGAAGATGTTTCTTGAGGATGGTGGACGAGAAAAGAGCTGAAGCTGAAACCTTCAGGCTTTATATACACTTTTCGAATGCCTTCTTATCGAGAGAGATTTCATAGAAACTCCCATAGTACTCAGCCCAACTTCTGCAGAATTTCTTCGAAATTGATAGAAGCTGATCATGAGTTCTTCAGCTTGTAAACAATGTGATATGTAATTCGCGCTGTTCGCGCGATGTTATTCAATTAATTCTAGGACTCAATCGTCGGTCAAGTTGTAAACGGTCACAGCTAAAACGGCCGACGATATCCAATTCCGGTCACCGGCGGTCACTTTTTTCTACGAATAATGTGGTCCCAGAGTAAACGTGCGTGAATCGTGAACTCGTTAGCGAAATTGCCTCGTGTTTTCTCCGCATCGATGAAAATATAAGGGCTATCATAATCAGTTTATTCCATTTAAAATTCTTGGAGCCTAGGTCTAATCTAATCTATGCAGGCGTTTTAGAATAGGCTAAAATATCGAATGAAGCATTGTACAACCACAGACCTACACACCTTCCCGATACGAGACCCAATATATGTATAAAAAAACATGAAAGGCCCCCAAGAACTCTTTTTCAACGTCTCCGCAAGGTGAAATACTGCGATCTTTATTGAAATAACATGTGCAACACCCAAACAACGTGTTTAAGAGCGGCGTCGGGAACTGACAACCAGTGCCGGTGGTAACCGTTTTATTGGCGCCCGTTTCACCGCCCCATGAATTTCATAATGAACGGCGAAGGCTAAAGTGTCAATTGTGTATCTGGTGATCGTTACCCAATATCTCCGACGTCGAAGGAAGCGGGCAATGATCGTATTGGGTCACAGATGTGCCCTCGGAGTCTTTCTTGGCTGAACTGCCGCAATGCCGGTTCAGACTCGATAATGGGGTCTTTTAAAAAGGGCTGGTTACCGACGGCATTTAGGGTTATACCACAAACGATTGTTTGACCTGAGACCTCAGTTGTAACTGGGAACGCCTCTACTTTACTAGCCCCGCCGCCCCCGCTCCCCTGCTTCTCCACGTTGGCGTACAGCGGTGCATGAATTCACCCAATTACTCCCAATCGCCGATCAGCCATCTCGGTAGAGTACCAGGGGGCTCCCCAAGTACTGCGCAGCCCATATAATTCGGGTATAACAAAATAACAATACAACTTCAGAGGTTCCCTGAGAGAAAGTAAGGGTTCAAAAGCCCTATGACGGCAAATTCTCACCATGATCATCAAGAAATATTTGGCGGTTCATGGAAGGTTGTTTTCTTGGTATTTTCAGTGTTATGTATGGAGAACAAAAGTTGAACACAGTGATACAACAGGGCGCGGGACTTACCCTTGCACCCGAGTACAACGGAATTAAGTTTGATATGCATGGCCAACCGTATTCATGAGCAAGTATTGTAGCGGTAACGGTCCCTTAAGAGCTGAAATGGAGGGGAACACATGCATTGATGATTCTGATCAATGTAACCTTAGATTTATACATGTGGACCGATTAGGAATGGTTACCTTCGGTCTGTAGGGCTTCAGCTGGAAGACGCGCATTTCGTGCAGGGACTAGTTAGCATCACCCCTGCACTTTGGATATTACTATTTTCGCTTGCTGCAAGACACCAGATTGGCGACCAAGTATTTTCCAACGTGGATCATTTGGGATTTTAGTATGTAATCCCGTATGCCAAAGTGCGACGGTATGTAATGAAATTTGTTTCTATGGAGGATTCCGCGCAGCCCTATTTTGGCGCATATCAAACGGTGGAAGGAAACAAAAAAGCAACCGCCTTTCCAAATGCATTTATAAGCTTTTCAGTTACATATAAAATATGGCCAGGACCATCTTGGGCTACGATAGAAGACGTTTAAACATCTCAGGTGGCTCTTTTCCCTCGGTTTATGAATTCGTTATACCTCGGTATGCAAGATGTCCTTCACTTTGCATAATCATGCAATGTTTGTTGGCGTCGGGGATATTCTTCGACCGCTGCCATCAAAGCCACTGTTTCACAGCCAACCAGTTCAAGCAAACCCGTAACCGCCGATACTAGTAACCATCCTGCAGAGTACGGCTGGCTATCTGGATCAAGACAATCACTTATTCGGAGAAAATGATATATTCGGGATAGGGTAGCGTTGGTCTGGCAACTTGCTGGGTCACTCGGTCTTTTTTCCTTGGAAGATGGAGAAAGAGAGGGGCCTAGCAAGTTGTGGTGTGAATATTGCGTAACCATACTTGCAGAGGGAAAGGGTACAACCTACTACCAGAAAAGACTATAGGGCTAGAGAACCACCTCAAGGGTGGAAAAGCGTGTGGTAGTCTCAATCACCTATCCCACTTTATTTCAAGTAAACTTAAATAAATGCAGCTAATGCTAGCCTCGAAGCATCCTTGCGAATACATGAGATCTAAAGGCTCAACAGCCTCATAAGTCTCCAACAGCGAGAACACCAGCTACATTCTCGTATCCACAGTATCAAACCTGCCATCTGTATCCACTATATCTGACACAATGTCTGTGGCTGCCCCAGCAAGCCCAAGCCACCATAATCGCTTTTCTATTCTTCATCACCCATTGGCCGCAACATTTGCGCCGTGACTTGTAGCCCCGCTCTAGTACGTACAGTCCAGTAGACTTTCAGCTGAAATGACTCTCGGAGTATCTTCACCTCGGGAGCATGATAACCGCAGCATGTAGGTTGATCTACCCATCGTAATACAGGTTCTCGGCGCTGCAGAAACCAGTGTACATGCGGGGTACAGCTTACATAACCCGGTGACTATTATGTCCGTCTCCGGCTACTCAATATACGTTTGTACACCTTAGCCTGCATTTCAGCTACCAGAATCCATAGCTGAGGGATGTTAATAACTTAAGCTTTGGTGTAAGCTCTCACATCTGATGCGAAGAACAGCTGGGCCCTTACCGGATCGTAGATCTTACAGCTTACATTGATCATAGCGCTCCCGAGATACTGTATCTTAGCTAGCCTAAAATTATCCTTAACAACTTCTGAGCGAACCACACGCAGAACGCCACAGCGCAAATCCCTACATGAAAAGTTAGACTACCCGCATCAATTGACTTCAGCTGGAATTGGTGAACCATAATGGCACCTAGCATCTCAAATGTGCTCATGTAGTACTTATTGATTCATTGGTTTATTCAACCACGCGCTGATCGAGGCTTGTAGGGTTAATGCAGGGCCAAAGAAATCCAAATCCCGTCCTCGTGGTTTGGGTTACTTATCAAGGCCCCCTTGATCCCCTACATCGCTGTGCAAAGGAAAGGTACAAGGGGGAAAGGGGGAAACAACGGCCCCCCACGACATTCTTCGAAAAAAAAAACTGAGTGGCACATTTATGAAATTCTACTCCGATAGCCTGTCTCTCCCGTAGCTTGCAAAAACATTAGAACAAACTAAGTTAATCGCTCATCTTGAAACAGCTGAACAGCTTTTAATCTTGGACCTCTCCATCTCCGCTTCCCCTTCAGGCTTTTGATCGTTTTCTTGGAGGTCCAAAATTCTTGTTAGCACGCCCTTTGCGCGCCAAAAAGATGTTCTGAACCACAAACATGGCGCAGTTGGTCACAAAGTTCAATACACGAGTGACTCCTTGTGCAACGCATGACGGCTAGCCGTAAAAGGCCTTGACTAACTTCACTTACCAGTCACAGCTTCTGATCATACCTAGGTTATGCTATTTGACTTTACTGTGGAGTCGAATTACTGCATGAGAAGCGGGTACTAACCGTTTAAGCACGGGAACAGGTACTGGTTACGGAGTGACAACCAAGGTATTTCGGGCCGTAATTGCATTCCCGTGCACGAAATTCTGAATGCATTCTGCACTATTCTCAAAGTATAATCGCCGGCACTAGCAAAATGTGTTACTTCAGCCTGCTTTTGTTGTGACTTTGTCTCACAAGACCGGGCTAAGTATTACAACATTCCTCAACAATCATGGATTCGCACCTCATGTACGAGGTTACGTAGTGGATTTCCCATAATCGAGCTTAATGGAATCCCATAGCAGCTGGAAACGCCTGAATTGTAAGCATCATGACTACCGATCCCTCAAAAATGTCTGAACTCAGCTGAAATTTTGGCTTCTAATACATCATTGCAAGTATGTCGAGATTTACATAAATACCTGTCCTTTCTCCCTCGTTCTTCCATCCTCACCAACTCACTCAACTTTCAATCAAACAACCTCACAGAAACTCAAACTTTTTTACTTGAACTTTCAAGCAATTCAAACTTTATCAAAATGGCCCCTATCTTGAACGGTTCTCCAGTCGCTGCCCTCTCCTTCGCCGACGGCAACGGTGCCCACATCCGTGTCTACTACCAGGCCACTGATGGAAGCATTAAGGAGACCTTCTACGACGACCACAGAGGCTGGGCTCTTCGTGACATTGACGTCATCGGAAAGGCCAAGTTGAACGCCGGAATTGCCTGCTGTGCCTGGGCCAACGGTACTCAAGTAAGCCCTATAAATATTCCAGACTCTACAAGAAAGACATAATTAATTCTCCATAGATCCGCGTTTACTTCATCGACAACAACAACAAGATCTGTGAGGTACTTTCAATTCCTCTCTCTCAATCCGATTCCATCGATTGGCTAACATTCCATGCAGCGCATCTACGAAGGAGGAGCCGCTGGAAGCTGGCACGACGGTACCCTCAGCGTCAGCCACGACTTCAAAGCCGCCCCCTACTCCCAACTTTCCTGCATTGGTTACGAAGAGAATGATACTCTCCGTGTCTACTACCAGGATACTTCCAACAAGCTCCGTGAGATTTACTTCGATGGTAGCAGATGGAAGGATGGTGACAACTCTCTCCCCACTGCCACTCCCGGCTCATCAATCTCCGCCAACGCCCACAAGGGCCGTGCCGTCCGTTGGATCTACTACCAAGACACCTCTATGAACCCTAAGGAGATCCAACACATCGGTGGCTCCTGGAAGAACGGTATGTTGTATCACAATACATAACTCGCTACAGCATGAATCAATCGCTAACTCATCTTAAAACAGGTGGATACGCCCCCACTGGAACCTTCACCCCAGGCGCCGGTATCAGCGCCGCTGTCTACAGCCAGGGCGACAACTCTGACCTCCGTGTCATGTCTGTTAGCGATGACAACAGACTCAGAGTCACGACCTTCACCAACAAGGGTTGGGCCGGAACCAAGAACCTTACCAGCACCATCACCGGAAGTGATGTAGCTGCTATCGTTGTTGCTGGTACCAAGACCTGGACTCGTGCCTACTACCAGGCTGAGGGTGGAAAGATTGCTGAGTATGGATCCAATGATGGTCAGAACTGGAGCTTGATGCAGACTAGCATTCCTACTTCTAACTAAGAGATGGAATATGGCTTGATAGGCAGGACAATCCGAAGGGTTGTATGCTCGAAGTCATAATGGGGGCATGGTTTTTGATTTGGTTTATCGAGAGACTGGAAGACGGTCATTTTTAGGATGTTTTATGAGCTTTATGATGTACTGAGATGCAGATGTATTGGTTATAGGATCAATTAATTGCTTCTATCGCACCACATATCCTCAAGTGATCAAAATATTGGCCTACTGTGAGGGTATAAAAACGTCACTTATATTAATATATTGCTATCAGATGCTACCAACTCTATTTGATCAGACGCAATACAATCTCTAGCTATCGCTTGGATTGGTTGTCCAAGTTCACTAGTCATCAAGTATCACCCGATACATGAATGAGTATGTACCACCTAGGGCAAATCATGGGAAGACAAGACACGCCACACCAACGCTAGAAAAACACCACGTTTCTCGCTTAATTATCCAAATCGGGAAGTCGGAGAGAATTCTCACGGCTTCACGACATTCCACCTCTGAGGCCCATGGCTCCCATGAAGCCTCCCCCCCCTCCGCGCTTCGGCCTCACCTCCGAAATGCGCACTTTCAGCGGCAGCAACTCCTCCAGAGTGTCCACTCCCGCCCCAGCGTCCGCAGACGACGTGTTCGGCGCGTCTGCCCCCGACACCCCTACGCGTGCGAGCAAGAACTTGCCGCTAGGTACCACGCCCGGTTCTGGATGGTCATCCAGCAGCCCTCTATCCTCGTGCCCCAGCACGGTCAAAAAGCGAGCCCACGTCGCGGCCTTTGGGTCTGCCATGGGACACGAACTGCGCTCTGCCCCAGCAGTCGGCACACAAGCCTCACCGCTGGTCAGCTCGACCCTGCTTGACCAACTGTCTGCTCGCCTGGCAGCCACAGAAACTCGTATGCGCGCGCTGGAGGAAAAGCTCAGCCAGCAAGACTCCCGTCCCTGCTCGTGCCCGGCGTCGCAAGTCGCCCGCACCGCCCCCCGCACCTCTCCGACCACCCGTCCAACTGCCCCCACCGCCTCCCAGAAGTCTGCCCCAGCAGAAAGCAACAAACCCGCAGCTCTGGCGGCCACAAAGACCCGTGCACACGCCCTCCCCGCCGTACAGGCCCCGGTGGGCACCTCTAAGCTCACCGCTGCCCAGTCCTACGCGGCTATGCTTCGTAACAACCTCCCGGAGCTCCCCCCTCCTCCTCCTGCGCCCGCTTGGCAAACATTCCAAACCAAGCAGCAACAGAAGCAAGCCCAACGGCTTAACAACCCGTTCTCCCCGGAGAAAAATCTCGCCACCGAAGATAGACGCATCATCTTCACTCGTCAGGACGGAGCTCGCCCCTCCCCCAAACCGGATCAAGAATTCACGGCGGCAGTCAACGTGTGCCTGCACCTCCGAGGAGCACCTCAATTCCACCGTCTCGCCAAAGTCTCCCGCAACAGCAAGGGGACTATCACCGCTACCACAGTCCCGGGAGTGAGCGCAACCACCATTGTTGGTTGCTACCGTAACGAAATATTAAATGCCATGCGTGAAGTCGATCGTGCTGTAGTCGACGTCCGTCCTATGGAAAAGTGGGTGAAGCTGAAAGTCCACGGAATCCCACTCAATCGTTTCTTGGGAAGGGGACCCAACGGTCTCCGCAAGATGGAACTCGAGCTCCAGGCGAATCATGAAGGGCTGGAAATCGTTCCTGGTGCCCGCTGGTTGGGTAAACGCAGCACCATCCGTAACCGCCTTGAAAGAGGCGAAATCCAATCGTCGTCAGCAGTTTTCGTGGTCAAAGGTTCCCCCGCAGCACAGATGCTGATGTCCCGTGGGGCACTCCTGGGATCCACGAGGTACCGAGTAGAATTGTTTAACCATGAAGGCCCCGACAGCCAGTGCGCGGGCTGTCTCAAATGGGGACACATTCGCGAGCGGTGCACCACCCCAGCCGTTCTTCGCTGTCGTTTCTGTGGCCAGAACCACTCTTCCGATGCCCACGCATGCGGTATGGAGGGATGCTCCGTACCCAAAGGACTCCCCTGCCAGCACTCCAAGGCTGCGGCCCGCTGCGTCAACTGTCGTGGCAACCATTATGCCAACTCCCGCATCTGTCCTTCTCGCATAGAAGCGGTTGCCCTCGCCAGGCAACTCCGTCATTCCTCCTCCGGATCGCAGGCTTCCACCTCCACCACTGCGAATACCACCAACGCCGATGCCTCGAATCCCGAAGCCTCCCAAGAGTCCACGGAGTCGACAATTCAACCCTCCCCCCGCCCCGATGCCATACTGTCCGACCCGGACGAAATGGTTGATGCCGTTGTGCCAGACAACAATTAATGCTGAAACACCTCAAAGTGTTTCAGCTTAATTGCCGTAAGAGCGGTGAGGTTCTTACGGCGGCAATGGAGAGTGGTGTGGAACTGGAGGCGGACTTGGTACTCATCCAAGAACCCCCCACGTTCCAGGGATGGAGGCACCCCGCCTTCGACTTCATATGGGGAGGTCGAGTGCTCACGGGTGTCCGGAAGGATTCGGTATGGACGGTCCGCGTTCGGGAAGACTTGGGAAGGGAAGGAGCAGGGGATGTCCAGGTTCTTGACGTTCTTTGCCGAGGTCACCGCCAGATACGCATCGTGAATGTCTACGATGCTGTCCGAACGGCTGATAACACAAGGCCCGCAAGGTTGGTAACGTGGTCACGAATTATCACTCCAGGCACCATCCTCGCCGGTGACTTCAACGCCCACAGTAGGAGATGGAACCCCTACTGTGACCAACCGATCCACCACGCCTTTCTAGAGGAGCTCATGGACGAACATGATTTGCGGTACGTCGGGGATGGGCTCGAAACCCACTCCCAGAGCGGGCAGCGACGGATAAGCGTGATTGATCTGGTCTTCGCCACGATGGAGGTAGCCCCCCATGTATTGGCCCGCCGCCTCGACGACCCCAAGCACGCCACCACGTCAGACCATGAAGCCATCTGGTGGGAGGTCACGTCGGTAGTGGAACCGGAGGACTATGACGCGCCAACTCGTGGTTGGGCGGTGGGGGAATTACTTGAGAACGAGGACACGGTGCAGAAAGCGGCGTCAGACTGGCACCGTCGAAGCGAACGCAGGCCACCGCTGTCCAGTCGTTGCTCAACGGAAGAGGTGGAGGCTGAGGCGATTTGGATCAGGGAACAGCTCACGGAGCTGCTTGATGAACATGCCAGGAGGGTGCGCATCACCGCTCGTTCCAAACGGTGGTGGGGGGCGGACATCAAAGCAGCCCGCAGCAGGTATGGCCGCATTCGTCGCGCTGCCAAACAGGGCCGTGCTACGACGGAGCAGGAAGTAGAAGCGAGGAACTCCTACAACAAGATTCAACGTTCCCGCAAGCGTTCTTGCTGGGGCACTTTTCTCGAGACCGCTAATGGTGACGCAGTTTGGCAGGTCCTCCGTTCAACCACCCCCCGCACTACCACGGTGGTGGGCAGCCTCACTGACGAAAACGGCAACACCGCGGACGACGAGCAGGCTAAACGAGAAATGCTGGCTGCTGTCTCGTTCCCTCCCCCGAATGCGTACCGCTCCCGCTGGAGATTCTGCTCCCCCAACCCCGGACAAGGCTACAAGATGGTTACCGAAGATCTGGTCTCGGAAGCTATCTCTCGCCAAAGCAACTCCAAAGCACCCGGCAAGGACTCCCTGGGAGTTCCCATCATCAAGGCGTTAATGAAGTGGGACCCTACACGCATCACCGCCCTGGTCACGCAGTGCATCCGACTGAGCTACCACCCGGCAGACTGGAAACTCGCCAAAGGAATCTGCATTCCCAAACCGGGGAAGCCCAGTTATGACAAGGCCAAGAATTTTCGGGTCATCTCGCTTCTCAGCTGCCTTGGTAAGCTTGTCGAGAAGGTCGCCACAATGCTGATTACCGACGCTGTGGAGACCAGTGGGTACCTCCACGTGGGCCAGTTTGGAGGACGGAAAGGACGCTCCGCTGCGGATGCAGCAGCAGTACTCGTGACTGCGGTCGAGGAAGCGTGGGAAAAGAAGCTGCTGGCTGGAGCGCTCTTGATGGACGTTAAGGGGGCTTTCCCGACGGTCAATGCGGAGTGCCTAGCGAACAAGATGCGATCCGCTGGGATCGAAGAGGATTTGATTGGGTGGGTTGAGAGCTTTATGAACTCTCGTTCGGTCGAAATCACGATTGCTGGAGACGCTGGCGCCCCAATCCGCACCAACACCGGGCTCCCCCAAGGATCTCCTGTCTCCCCCGTACTCTTTCTAATTTATATTGCTGAACTCGCATATATAGTTGAGCGAGAGATGTCGGATACAGTCGGTTTGTCCTTCGTCGATGACGTGACGTGGATCGCCCGAGGAAAAACCCCCGAAGAAGTAGCTGCGAAACTGAGCCGTTGCGCTGAAATATGCATATACTGGGCCCGCGGCAACGCAGTACGCTTCGAACCCGATAAGACGGAAGCCATCCTCTTCTCTAACCGCCGATCCCCCCCGGACACCTCCACCGTCACCATCCCCGTTGATGATCACCTTGTTTCCTTCTCTTCCCGTCCCGTTCGGTGGTTGGGCTACTGGTTGGAACAGTCGCTCACGTTCAACCACCACCACCAACGGTGGACTGCTAAGGCACGACAACAGCAAGCACGGCTTGCTCGCCTGTGCAAAAGACAGGGGCTCCCTCCCGCAAGCACCGCCAACCTCCAAAAAGCGGTAGTCCAATCCGTGGCTACGTACGGTATTGATGTTAATGCCGCTCGCAAAAAACCTCCTCGTGACGCTGGCAAAATCACCCGTCTTCAACTGATCCTCAGCCAACAAGCCCGGGCCGTCACAGGGTGCCTCCGCACAACCCCCCTCGGCTTTCTGATGGCTGAAGGAGCCACCCGTCCCGCAGAAGCAATAGTGCGTAGTAGGGAAGCTCGGTTCCGAGCACGAATTCTCACTCGTCCTCCCCCGGCGGCCTCCACCCAACCGTCCCCAACCGCCGACGCCATTCGCAGCCTGACACGACGAGCAGCTGCTCGTACAGGCTTCACCGCCATCGAAACCGTCGAACCCCCCGCTCGTTTCAACTTCCGCTACATGGATGTTGTAGTAGAACCTCGCGAGGAAGCGGCAGCTTCAGCACGCAGCTGGCGCTCGCTCCAAGCGCTCTGCTTCTGGACCGACGGCTCCAGAATTAACGACAGGAGTGGCGCAGGGTACGTCCATTATGTCGATGGCTCCCTTGTCTCCCGCTCCTTTCACCTTGGCCCACATGTCGAGGTCTTCGACGCCGAGCTTTTCGCCATCCACCAGGCCTTGCTCGAATGCTACGACGACCTAATCATCCCCCCCCCGATGAAAAAGATCGTCATCTTCTCAGATGCCCAGGCTGCTCTGGCCCGCATCATGACGGAGGACCCCGGCCCTGGACAGTCCCTGTCCCGCCGCATCCGCGGATTGGTAAGAGACTTCGTCAATTGGGACGTCGATGTCCAGATCCGCTGGGTTCCTGGACACTCCGACATTGAAGAAAATGAAGCCGCAGATGTAGCTGCTAAGCTGGGTGCGCAGCATCGCTGTGAGGCACAGGCGCTCACTCGGTGCACCGACCCAACTTGCTTTACCCCCCCGGAAGCATCCCTCGCTCACATCAACAGAGTAGCCACTGAAACTCTGGCTGATATCACCAAGCGCTGGATCACTAAGGACCTACGCTCCAGCAAGTCCTACAGACCACGCCGCAAGTTTGGTCTGCGAGCAGACCTCCGGGACCTGCCCAAGCGAAAGGCTGCGGTCTTCCTCCAGCTCGCGTCTGGCCACGCACTGGTGGGAACCCACCTTAAGCGAATTAAGAAGAAAGAATCCGACGCTTGTTGGTGGTGTGAGTCCAACCAGCGTCAAACCAGAGGACACCTCTTCGGAGAGTGCCGGAGATGGCAATCAGAGTTTGGGAAGCTCCGGAAAGAGGTGGAAAGAATTACGGGGAGACCGAGGAGGACGCGGGGACGTTTGAAAGTGGTGAATATTTTTAGGGACGATCGACTCACGAAAGCGATCTTGGAATACCTGGCTGCAACCCAGATTGGCAGACGATATGAATAGCAGCGCAAGAGAGGGAAAAGTACGCGAGTGTTTTTTGTTTCTTTTGTGTTTCTGTACCTTTTCCTTTGTTTTTTTCACTTAAAGGAGGACACGCATGGGCAAATTTGTTTTTCTTTTCTTTTTAGAAGACGTTTGTTTCGTTTCTTTCTCTGTTTTTTCCTTATGAGATTGGCTTTAGGGGGTGGGGGAAGTTAAAGTTTTGTTTTTCTCGCGCGGGGACGTTTTGGGGATAAGGAGATTAGGGGGCCTCATTAGGAGGCTTCGGCCTCGAGGACAGGATTAGGATAGTGCCATAGTTTCCCGCATAGGCCTTAGAGGCCTCGAACGGTGTATGATTAAAATGTAAAATGTAAATGTAAAATGTAAAATCATGGGAAGACTATGACAAAGATAGAAGAATGAATCAAAAGACCAAGAGACTGTAGATATATCATCAGCTCTCAAAAACAGGGGTGCAGAATAAATAATCCATTTCGCGACGACTTCAGCTCAAATACCGAGTGCAGTTTGATGACTGGCGGCTGTGTCTCAACACTCGCTGCTGGTGCCCTAATAAACATTGCCTTGCAAGTCCTAGACTCGATTGTTTCGGTGCCCAAAGAATGAGCACATGAGACTTCGTAGACTCTATGTCAGAAAAATCAAAAAGAAGCAAAAAGTGAAGCCCCACGCGGGGGTCGAACCCGCAACCTTCAGATTAAGAGTCTGACGCTCTACCGATTGAGCTAGCGAGGCTTCATGTCTGGTGACACAAGCGCTTGCGTATATAATCAGCCACTTAGTTTGAGCTATTGGAAGTGTGTCTCACTCTTGTCATTCGTCAATGGAGTAAATATTTCATTCAAAACATGCTTCTACCGCAAGCGCAATTCAACACCATGATATTCTATCTTGCGCAAAATATGGCATTTTCCATTAATAGCTACACCCCTGCTTGTATCTAAAGCAGAATGTGACGGAAAAGGTGAGCATCCGTAGTTACAGGGTATCAAATGTTCTCACATGATTCAACTATCCCGTCAGCCAACGTCTGAAGGATTTCCCAACATAGAATAATTTCCACAATTTTTCCTCGTATACGATACGATTACCCGGTATGTCATCTTTACTACGTTGATCATCGCAGATCGACTTTTTAAGCGACCCCACATTTACCCCGCAAACTCGCTTGATATACGACGATCACCACCGCGCTTTGCTACCCACGAGATCCTACCCTATAATCGTCTCCGGAAGCTCCGAAAAGACGGCGGCTGTCTTGTAAGGCAAAAATAACTAAACTTGTCGTACTATGTACATTATTCTGGGTGACTTTCTAGAAGCATATAAAGATCCGTCGTTACAGCCATGATATCTCGGGAATGATTAACCCGAGCACCGAAAAACCGGGCGACACCTAGTTCCAGTATCCAGGTATAGGAACACACATAGATGGGGTAGCTCCCGTATCTGGGGTATAATCTTTTACCTGGTAATCGTTAAAACACACACCGGTGCTTCCATCGTTCTTCTATGCATCGAAATAGTCGTGATCCCTAACCACAACACAGAGTGATGGACTATGAATCACCAAGTCTTAACTCATAGGGTTATGACCATCACCCCACATCTGACCGCCGAGTAAGCCGATGTCTTCATTCGTTCTCATCTGAAATGGTAACCCTTAGCGGCAAAACTCTTTTCCGTTACGGAACAGATGTGGCTGATACATCGGAGATGTTCCCGGAGGTTCTTTTGACTAGCTCGGAACCGGAGAAGTCGCAAGTTGCTTTTGAACTATCTTGCTTTTGGTTCCGTTGTTCCGCATTCCCCGGAACAACCATCGGAATGGCATACGATAAATCGTTATGCAAATACATGGAGACTGACCGTTGAGGTCGAGCCATGATCCAGCGAGCAATACTGTTTTTCCTTCGTCAACATCTTTTCTTTTTTCCGTGGCGTTCGAGATGCCAACGCCCCCTCGCCTCTGCTGTCAACATCTCCGGAGGCAATTCAACTCATCTGCAAAGATATAACCGGAAAGACTTTTCACCGCTGTCCCTTTTTAGCGGCAAAGCCTCATGGGAGACTTCGGAGACTAGGAACCGGATGAATAAGGGTAACTGGCATGCTGTTTGACATGTCTTGTATTTTCTACTTGATCTGTCTAGCGTTGCGGTGTCTGGCAGCCACTTTAGAGATCGAGAACCTCAAAGCCAAGCGCGCAGCGCAAGCGATGAGCTTAGGAGAGAGTCTAAGGAATCAAGAAAAGGACGGTATCTACCGAGATCGGCGTTCAGAAACCTAATTTTGAGTTACTAAACACTACGTTAAGGTTTTTCCCGCCCCCCGCAATACACCAATTCGATAAGTACCTTGAGGCTAGGTTTCAGGATGTTGTCACTTCTCAGGTGTTGTTGTGCGTCATTATGTTTCCTGCTGACTTGGATCTCACGGTATTGAAAAGACTGGCCCAGTGTTGAGAAATTTCTGAATCTTGCAAAGGGAAAAACAAACTTTTTTCTCTCGACTTTTCTTTTCGTTGTCTGAATTATAACTCGTTTCATATTATGCCCATTGAAAATTTAGTGTGGCGCATTCATCATTGGTACAGTATATAGCGGCTTCGCATTTACCCGATGACATGCTTAACGCTATCCCCTCCATGAAGCGCAGCAACTCCCAGTGGGACACACGACAACTTAAACAGTTAGCGCGCCATACCCGCGTGGCGGTGCAACGAAGAGAGTCCCAGAGCACCAATCCCAGAGCATCATGCTAGTCTATATCGAGTTTCCACGTTCCTGAGTGAACAAAAAGCAACCGAAAACAAGCATTTATATCTCAAGCATTATCATGACAAAGTCCTGACAAGCGAATATACTGGCGAATTATTGGCAACCAGGAAGGTATAAGGTGGTTATTAAGCGATGTTACACACGCTGCCCGTCATCTTTGATGGCGAGTTTTGCTTATTGGAGTTTCTTTTATCCGTTATTTGGCTGTGCTGCAAGTAAAAAAGCCACGATCGGATAATTTTATGTGTAACATCATCAGGTGGCGAGCGCATGCTGATGTCAGGATTGCAGGTTTGCGATAAAGTAAGATGCGGGATGGAAATGAGTGGGGGATTGTAATTTTTGACCAACAGAGAGATCTGGTTGCGGTTCCCTAGGATGCGAGATAGGCATTTCCTATCGGCAACGATGGCGAAGAGATTTCAATGCAGCGTTATAAATAGTGTTTTTTTTTCTTCAATAATTTTCCAGTGTTAAGACATATTTTTTCCCACGATAATATCAATTCAATGTCTCATAGCGAGTTCCTGATTGTCGAGAAACATCCGGTTCGTTGCTGATAAGCATTTGAAGTTACGATTGTAAAACAGCTGCTTTCCTGCCCCGACAGAGGTGGCAATTATTTTCCGATGAAGGAAATTACGTAATTAAAACACAATCTGGTCTTTCTACAGACTCCGTTCACAATCTTGATGAAGTAAATACAATATATGCTGCCTAATACCAAAAATTACAGGATATTTCCTTCATCAAGCGGCGAAGGACCAACGGAAAGATAAACAAGTAATTGGGAGGTCAATTTCATAATGTCTTTAAAGTAAATATTCAATATCTGTTCTCATGAAACTTTTAATAAATATTCGTAGAGTAATGACAGATATTCTCTATGTACTTGTAACTCAGAAGATTTGTCCAAGATTATGTTGAATTCGGCTTACCGCTTCATTTAACGATTCTAGAACCTTAATCTATGAGGACTCTTTCTCCGATGACTTGCAAGAAGATTCAAATTTTGTTTAGAGAGTCAAACTTTGGTTCTCTGGGGGTAAGTGAAGTCAATACGGATTTTGGACGGATTTTGGACGGATTTGACCCGTATCATTCAACTCCAACCCCCTTACTTGCTTCCGGACCTCTTACTATTTAAGTTTTGAAGCATTTATAACTGTCATTAAAGCATTAAAGCATTAGAGTATTAGGATTGTATTTCTCAAGTTAAAGTGTTAGTTTTGTGAAAAGTTTGAAGACCGAAAGGTCGGTTATTTGAAACTTTCATAATTCACAAGATATTTCGAAGGAAATCAGAAGATGGATTATCCAAATGTGCGTTAATTTTTCATCGCAACTCATTAAATATACACAAAAACAAAATTCTTAATAATCATATCCATCGTCTAACTATTACCACCCCCGTCATATCCATCATTCATATCATTCCCTTAGTTCTTCATCTCAACCTCCTCAATATCCTTCTTAACACCACCCTCCTCCTCAACACCAACGCGAGACTCCAAGAATCCGTCCATAAGCTGGGCGGTAGGACGGTGAAAGTTGACAAGGACGGGGAAAAGGTATCCAACGCAGAAGAAGATCAAAGGAACAAACATGGCCTTTCCAGTGTCGTGAAGCTTGTCGGCAGTGAATCCAAGAAGAGGAGGAACAACGGCACCACCAACGATTGCTCCAACAATGACGGTAGATCCAGTCTTAGTGTGACGTCCCAATCCTCTGATACCCAAAGTGAAAATGGTAGGGAAACAGATAGACTCGAAGAAGTGAACAGTCATAAGCATAGCAATTCCGGCGTATCCACGAGCAGCCATGGCAGCAGCACAGAAACCGATGACACCAGTGAAGAATCCAATGAAAACCTTACGAGGCTTGAAGAACTTCATGAGAAGAGTTCCTCCGAAACGACCGACAGCGAAACATCCCTGGGCGGCAGCAAGGAAGTTGGATCCCATAGCAGCGGAAGTACCAGGCTTGACCTCAGTAGCGTAGTTGACGAAGTATCCGGCAACTGCAACCTGGGCTCCGACGTAGCAGAACTGAGACATAGCAGCAATCCAAAGAAGCCACTGCTTCTTAAGGGGCTTCTCCTCAAAGACACCAGAGTCCTGAGCCTGTCTAGCCATGTCGGCATCGGTAACCTCGGGAATGTCGGACAAGAAGAAAACACCGGCGAGGACGAAGACGAAGATAGCGATTCCCAAGTAAACCCACTGAACGGAAGTCAAGTCACGGTCATCAACGTTCTTAAAGAAGACCTGAGCAGCGAGGATAGGTCCAACGACGGTTCCGATGGCCTGAATGGCTTGCGCGAAGTTGAGACGCATCTCGGAGTACTTGGGAGGTCCACAGACGGCGAGGTAGGGGTTACAGGCGGACTCGAGAGTACCAAGTCCGGATCCGATGATGAAGGTAGCTCCACAGAATCCTCCGAAGGATCGCTTGGTGGCGGCGGGCCAGAAGAGAAGTGCTCCGACACCGTAGAGAGTGAGACCAAGCATGAAGGTAGCCTTGTATCCGTAGTTCTTGAGGACCCAGCGAGCGTAGGTGAGGGAAGCAATGGGGTAGGCTCTGGAAGATAGTTAGTAAATGTAATTGTTGGAGATATTTGGAAATTGTAGAACGAACCCGAAGTATGCAGCCTGTAGTCCGGAGGAACGAGCCCTGGAAATATCAAGAGTAATCTGGAAGTGCTTGTTGAGGACATCGAGAAGTCCGTATGCGAAACCCTGTGGAACAGTTGTCAGACCATATTTCATAAAGTTTAAAATCTAGGGAAAAAACATACCCAAAGGAAGAAGAGAATAATGACCAATCCCATAGGCTTCAGAGACTGACGAAGAGTCAGCTCTGAAGCGTTGGTAACCTGGTCGTCTCTGGCGCGTAGTGATCTCTTCTTGAAGAATCCCATCCTTGCTGTGTTGCTGATGTTGATAGTGAATTGTGGGGAGAGAGTGCGGGGGAGGTAGACTTTATAGCAGAATCTGTAGATCTATTCATCTGTCGATACCCTTTGTGGTGTAAAGTTTGGGTGGTTGTGAGCGTGCAGGCATTCGATGTCCAGACCCCGGTATGCGAGGGTGTCGTCTGTACAACCTATGAGATACACACTCGGGCATCTGTCTGACGAAATTCCGGTAAACGTTATAGTTTGGCACTAAGGCCTCGCTACTCTCCCCACAGATACCCCAACACCCCATACATCGGCTTTCTCACCGTACGAGAGAAGGCGAGCGACAAGATTGAGGGGAATCTTCCGATAAGTTCACCCGGGACGTTGGTCCAAGGCAGTAGCAGCATGGTAGTCTGTACTTTCCAAGTTACCGTACATATATCGTTCTGTTGATTCTGCATTTTACCCAGGCGAGAATCCCTTTGTCTGACCCCAGATGCCCATTCATGCGTAACACCAGGAAAGCATAGACTTTGCGGCTCTCATGAAGATTTCACGATGATGTTTTTCAGAATGAAAGAAATTTGTTATGTTACATATTCCGAAAACCGGCCCACGACTTACAAGAAATCGCGCTGTTACATCCGGTGGCGTTCACCGACTCAGCCGTCCGGAAAAACTCAACGCCTCTTTTTGTTGTTTTGCTTTTCTTTAAAAATCGGCCATGATTTCTCCGTACTGTGTTGGTATCAAATGGCCTCGAAGTGTTGAGTGCATATGCCCAAATCCTCAGATGGGCGAAACGGGAAACAAAGTCGGGCAATTTTGTGGGGGTGGGGGTCGCTTGGTTGCTTCCTCGAGGTCTGGACTTTTTTCTGTGATTCCGGCTCCACTCTCGGGAGGCGTTGGATTTTGTGGAGGAATCCTGTCCGCCGTTGTTGTCGTCGGTCTGCCTCCATATCATCGCCAGCCACACCCGCTGTGGAGGTATTCATTAATGCTTAGCGTCGTTGCGCCATCTACCCCGGAAAATCCCCCAGCTGTCGTCCAGCTCTGCACCCCGGACGCCAAGCGAAACTTCCCAAAAGACCGATCACCGCCGGACCGAGACCGGCTTCGGCGTCGGCCTCCCGCGATCGGAGCGGAATGGTAAGGAATCTAGGGAATTCGCCTCGGAATTGTTCCGTGATTTTTCCGGTCCATCGGAACTCAAATACTGAATATTGGAATCGCACCCGATATTCTATGCATTCTGAAAATTGGCCATACCAGAAATTGGTTTTCCTTCTCGTCGCCCTTCCGTCTCACGTTGGACTTGCCTTGCAGCGGACCACAAGGGCCGCATCAAACCACCCCAAAGAAAAAGACGTGGAGAGCCCGGGGTGCCATTATCCTTGTAAACGAGCGCTATGCGGGGTAGTAAAACAACTTTAATTGTCTGGAGCGAACCAAGGGAGCCAAGCTGTGTGAGGCGCAACAAAGTAAAGCCTAGAGGAAGCCGGAGCGTAGAAGATTAAGCTTTCTACGTGTTAGTTTCTAACAATTCGGACCGCTGTGGGAGAGCAGTTAGCTAATTTGGCTCCGTTTGACCACCAACTGAGAATCGGTTGAATTCGCACATTCTTGGACGGGGAAAATTCGCTCACATCACCGAGATCAATGATGTAATAGGCCTTCTTGTTTCTCCGTACAAGACCTCATACGACCCGTAGATATCTCCTTACAAACATTTTGGGAAAACGATACTTTTTGGGGTTAAACGAGGAAGACAAGTAAGGCTATCCGGGTCTTGGAGTTTTGATATCCATGCTCGATCCTCAGAATATCAGTAAGCAAAATTCATCGCCAACAGCCGGAGCGACCTGGTCGACAGGATTGGTTCGGCAGCATTTAGGCTCATTCGGTAATAACATTCACGGGCAAATTTTCATCCATATAGCCGAAATTGCTAGCGTCCAGCAGTCTGCTTTGATTAGTTGTTACCGAAGCCGAAAGGATTTGAAGAATATGAGGCTGGTGTTGTAATCACCAGTTGTCACTCATCTATCTCCCTCCATCCTCCATTCCCCTTGCAACTCACGGTTATCATCAACCCAGGTCGAAAATCCGACTCCATGTTTCGAATGCTCACATGGAAAACCAGCAGCCATTAATGCAGGAACGAATTCGTACGGCCAGGTACCATCCCTTTTAACCTTGTTCTTGGTTGAAAATCGAACGACAGACACCGGCACGAGAAAACTGTTTGGGCAATGATCAACGACTTCGGAAGCGGGGAAACCTCATGACCCCTCATTATCCACTGGAGGTACGGAGAAACGGTTATCCGTATACATGGTACTACCGACGATGATGGTACCCGGTACAGCATTTGACGGCGGAGTGATGTACTCAGATCCACTTTATAGCTACTACACACGTGGAATTCCAATCCACCGGAGATCGTCGAAGATGTTTGCCACGTTTACCACGTTTACCGGTTCGGAATATCCTTTTGCATGATGCAAAGGAAGTTTCTAGAGCCGGAGAACTGGAGATGGCCCAGAATCTGTGATGGATGAAAGGAACGGAAGTATATAGTATCTACACAGGTCACGGTAGTGGCATGGGGAATTGTGCATTCTTTATAGATATTGTCATTCATTGTCGAGTAGTGGCTTCAATAGGTCATTCTTCCATAGTTACTTAGTTCTAGAATTCAATGTTCTCGCCATCACAGATTATGTCTCCAGTAGTGATGTCCTTTCTGCTTGACAGCCCAAGGATCGAGAGTATTGCAACCACTGAAGGCAAACATAACTCGAGCCTGAATCAGTTTCAAAAATTTGCTCCCGAACACCAACAGTCGTGCCAGCTGGAGTATATCAGAATAACACCAACTTCCTATCTCTGATTTTGGCTAATTAAATGACTTCAAATACGATATTTTATTCTCAGCCAAATGACTAGTCAGAAAGTGATTATCCAAACCTCCTCGTCCCAGCCCCTACCCTGCCTCGCCAAGTCCGCCTGGGACATTTCGTTAGACATGGTTCATCACTCGCCCAGAAATTCACGGGTGATATGGTGTGACTAGCGATAGTATGTACGGACATTGAAGGACGGAATATGAAGAGAGATAGAACAGTGAAACGACCGTCGCACGAATTGCGGAAAAAAAAACCAAGAAAAGAGCAATAGCAGGGGCGTTTCGACGATACATTAAAAATTTACGAGTGAGAATGCATGTCTAGTGGTTGACTTGACTTGCAACATACAAAGATTATGGTGGCCCAGTCTTTCAATCTCTTCACAACACTTACTTTTCGCTAGGAGATCATTTTGGTCGAGGAGAATATCGGTACTACATAAAACTACCTTGTGTCATAGCTGTCACTCGAACCACAACTCTGCCCTCGCTAATTGATAACAATTACCATAGTCAGATTGCGGACTTGCTCTCTCTCTGCTGTTCACTATATCAAGACGATTTTCGCTGAAAGTCTCTATGTGTTTGCATGTATCTTTTCTTGTTAAGTTTGTTCCAGGGCCGAGCTCTCAGGCATAAGTACCTGCTCCCTCTCCCTCCAACAGAAAATAAACAACACAACAGTTACATACGCTTACCTCCTATGATTGACTCTTGTAACTCCAAAATCACTCCACTCATCGTCCTTCCTTCTCTCTGTGAAAATACCCTGAGCGCCATCAGCTTTGCGTAAGTACACGGGCGATCACTCGAAATTTAGCAATATCTGTGTAATTACAAATTTCTGGCACCCAATCCCCACCAAGCTTTTCGGCAAAATATTTTGAGGAAATCAATTGATTATTGATAAGCTTATTTAATCGATGACTTGTATTCCGATTGGATGAGGGCTGCAGTTTGACACAGTTGGAGCTATTTAATCCTCTTTGATTTCGCAGCGATATCCTCTGGGACTTCAATGTATAGGACTGAACTATGGGGATAGGAGGGATTTAATTCAAAGAGATACAGGCGAGTGCACTGTTTAGGCAACGGCAAGCATTGATTCTATGTCATTCAAGGAATAATACATCTAAATTAAACAAAGACGGTACTTTTGTCATACATATTACAGGAATACTTTGTTGAACTTGTGACGTGGTACTCTGCTAAGGTTGCCTGTATGATACATCCTCGTGGAATACATTATGGATACGCTCAGAAAATACTACGGAAGGCGGGTACGCAGACTATTCATGGTCTTAAGAAGAAGAAAGTGATTTGATTTTTGAACTTCAGCTACAAGCATCGGTTGGGTAAGTACTATCAGGCCAATGGCAATTCATAAGGGGCTACTGAGTCACAAATTATCACCATCAATTTCATCTGGACCGGGTGTAAATCCCGTTTGAAATTTCATTGGATTAGTAGTTAGAAAACATCAGATACTTTGACATAATACAGCTATTCAGAGAAGTGTGTCGTAGAATATGATTTAATATTTTCTCTTCTATTTCCTTGATTATATCTCCATCAACCAGCTATCCCCCAATCATGATCAGGAACATCAAACTATACATTATGTTAAGCTAAACACAATAAAAAAAATGAGTCTTTGTGCATGATCATGCCTCATATTAATATCATGTTAGCTTTCGAAAATATTCTTGCGCTTCCCCCGGGTCTTATGCCAGTGGCGAATAACCTTCCTCTACGCTGGCCACACTTCTTACGTGAGTTATCCTTCAAAATTTCAACCATTTCAAATAACCAAACACTTAGTTGTGCATCACCCTTTCAATCCTTGTATGGCCTTGAGAATCTCCGTCTCAGGCAAAGAGCTCCTCTTCGTTGAATTCTATATCTAACTCTTCCTCCTTCTCTCAACGATTCTTAATCAACTCCATCCATTTGTTTAGTTCGTCCCTTTCCTCGTCTTTTTATTATATGTATTTTCTTCCATCCTACTGCCTACTTTCAGGGCTGGAAGAAATAATAAGACGTGATCGGTTGATTGTTTATCTTCAAACAGGTAGGCCATGTGGTGATAATACCAGAGTTTCTTTTTGTCCTATTCAATAAGGTTTCCCTTATTTCAATCTCCGGTACATATTGAGCTTGACAAAATGACTGAAAGTTCATTCTTTCCCACTTACATTCAACATTTTAGTCATACACCGTTTTCCATCTTCACACCATCAGAATCTATCGCCTTAGATGAGTGAGTTCCCATGACTGAATGGCATTTGAGTGCTTGACAACAATAGATTCTTCAAAATATCAGGATATTGTCTGAAATTTTCACAGTCTTAATGAAATGCGTTTAGCGTTTCCCATAATAGTGATATAATGAAAACACAAGTTATCGTTGTCATGAGTGACATCACGTGAAATTTTAGCCATTAGCTAAATAAGAAATAGCGCTATGGCGTCAGGTGAAATGCATACGCACGGACACAGGGTAGGCACGCATCTGATCACCATACCGTCCAGATCCAAATCCAGCAGCAAAACTATAACCACATCCACAGCAATCCATCTGCAGACGTCAGAAAAATCTGCCGCGCCATCTGAAGACCGGGAATCTTATCGCTAATATGGTGGATGACACCATAAACCGACCGGTGGGGCAAAAATGGGACAACTTTTGGTCGCCATGACAGGGATGCGACAGGGATAAAACCGGTGCCGAGTGACACTCGGTGATTCGAATTTTTCTCATATGTACCACGGTAACCACGGTAACCACGGTAACCAGGCCGCTATGTACCCCTGCTTGAATTGATGACATAATAATTTCTTAGCGCGGAATGACCATGCCCCGAGCTATCCGTAAGCTTAGTCATGGCATGTAACCAATCAAATGTGATTTCATGCTGCATCTTGGCACGTCTTGGCATGCCAAGTACTGGGACAACTTTTTCCCGCCCATACAAAATACAGGGGTTTTTAACACACTTCAGCACATTCATCTCTGCCGCAAATTAATTTTCGGCGGCGGAGAATTATTTTTCACGAGCGCTATTCTCATCCTCCGGCGATTAAATTCCCATTTACGTTGTTGTGGTGGTGTTGAAGCTCGCTGAAGTTTGATGTCAATTTTCGTTCGTGCGCGGTGCATTTATCGTGTCATCCACCATATTTCTTTTTATCATGAGACTGATCGATGTAAGGCAGAGAACATGCGAGAACGAGGAAGACAGGATGAAATGGAGATCGATGACAAGGAAACTGAGATGCTCGATTGAAGTTGAGTGGCAGCTCCTGATTTCGCCGCGAACGGCAGTCAATCTCAAAGCTAATGCACTAGATCCCTTTGAGACTGGGTTAGGGTTTACCAAACAGTATGACAGTGATCAACCTCGGGTTTTCGAACTTCAAGGCTTCAAAGCGTCAATGCACTCCTGATATCTCTTCAATTCGAGACGTACATGCAGAACTTGAATGATAACGTGGACTTAATGAATGTTCATTTCTTGCGCGATTTTACCGGATTAACCAATTGCCTACAAGCATTCCCATGTTCCATCGTCGCAAGTTCGATTCCATCTATTTTTGTCTATAATTATTAGACGGGTGGATCGTGTTGAGCGGGTCTCCGTCGCGCATAAGTCCTACGCCTGGCCAGCTCTGTATCATCTGGAACGTCCAATCTGCCGGTTGCGGCGCATGCGCGGCATCCAACTTAACTGCCTTTCGACATATGCAAGGTGGCATGTTGTGTTCTCCTCTTCTTTCCGCGACAAGGAAGAACAACGCCACTCCCGAACGACAACTTAAGGTTTCATGGATCTTATGGAAGTCCGCTGTCACACAAAATTAGAATTTTGACCTATGTACAGTCTAAAACTCGAATATAATACGGAGACGGGGGTTAGTGTGATATATAAAAGGTCCAGTCGTGTTTAGAACGTAAATGAATAAGTTCAATCGTTAACATACAGGGTGAAAGTTCATGGTAAATGAGAGGAATCGACCAGTCGGGAGAGATACAAAGAACATAGTGATATATATAATGCCTCATCACAGAAAGGCCAAAGTATAGTATGCCAACACACAATATTCCAACGCACAGGGGATTTTCACAGTAAACATGATGTGATGTCCAGTGCATTCAAGAGCAACTTTTTCAGAGCTCATGAATGTTATATTATCTAATTAACCACCAACAAAGGAGAAAGTAATAGTAGCTTCATTCCAACCAAAAAGTCATGCTAAAAAAGAATATTAGAGTAGAATTTGTTGTTTTTTTGTGTCGTTATACTTGATGTGACACACTCTGCGTGACGGTAGTGTTCGCCACAATCTTTCCCTCGGGAATTCTCTGCGTTCCCAAAATCTGCTCCTCACTGTCGTTTTTCGTGATGACGACATCCATTCCGAGGGCGCGCTCGTGGGGATCGAAGCTTCGTAGTCCGTAGGAAGAGTTGCGAGTCTTCTTGCGGCTGTGGTCGTGGCTGTAGGGGTCGGTGTGTCCTCCGGAGTAACTGCCGAGAAGCTTGGGGAAGAAACGGCGGACGAGAACACGGTAAGAAGGAATTGAGATGGCCAAAATTCCAACGTTGGTCTCAATGACGGACCAGTACATGGGCTCGGCAATAACCCCTACCATGATTGTTAGTGAAGCTCAATTTTGTACTTGAAGAGGGGGTTCGTACAGGTAGGGTCCAAGGAGGTAAGCATAGGTACAACGTAGGTAATACGAATGATACTGGACAAGACTGCAAATCCTCCCAATCCCAAAATTCCCATCAAAGCAATCTTCTGCTGTCTGGGCATCTGCAATCCCCACAAAGTTGGCATAGGTAGTGTGTAGGTAAGGAAATCGGTAGTGATAGTGAGGGCCGCGTTGGCTAAGTAAAAGGCGTTAATGTTGATACATTTTCCAATCTTTCCGGGAATAAGCTGCTCCCATCTGGAAAACGTCAGTATTTTGCTACATTTAATATTGTCATATTACTACTCACAGGTAGCTGACTGGGTTGCACTGGAAAATGACGGTGATAACATTGGCAGTTGCTTGGCAAATAACCACAGCGAGCATAAAAATAACAACTCTGCGGAAAGTGGTGTTTGGTGTGAGGCGAAGGTAAAGCGCAAGAGAGGATGCTTTGATGAATCCAAGTGTTATGTTGTAAGCCAATGCACTCGCCCATACAGCCTATTATTTGGATCAGTATATGCTTCCAAACAATTTCGACAAAAAACAACCAACCTGCATGTAATGCTGCATTTCTCCTGCCGTAACCGTCTCAATGTGCCGTCCCAAACCATACTTCGTACATATTAAGATAATGATGCAAAAGGCCTCCGAGAATAATGCCGCCAAAATAATCAAAACTATAGAGGATCAGTTTGGAACGCCCTCGAAGGATTCTCTGTAAACAACTTACTGTCATCCGAGCCGATGGCCTTCACTACAGCCATACGCGAGTATAGTCGTAGCCCTACAACAATGAGGGTGTGTACCATGAAGGCGATACACACGGCGTGAACCACGGGAACCTTCGTTTCACTCGCCCGCGCAAGTAGGGTCGCCGCATCCATGGTAGTCGCCATTATTGCTATCGAACGGCAGCCTGCACCGAATTAAAGTATTCGGAATTCCGTCGTCAACTATTTATAGTTGTTTGAATTGGCGTCGCTCTTCACTCCACAGGCGGTGGTGGTCTGGGGTCGTAGGCAAATAGGGCGCAACAATTGAACACAAACGACGCAAACTCCACAAAGTCGAAGTCCGGCCGGATCCTTAAGTGTGTTCGAGCTTCATCTACAGATTTTGCAGGGCCATTACGATCGGGTTAGGATCTGCAGGTACTGAAACCGCAAGCATTCTTCGCCGAGCTAAAGTCCTGATGAGGTTCCGAAAGTATGGTAGATGAGCATCATCCCCCGACTCTCAGAAACAGCTGAGAACACTACGGAGTTTGGCATCCTAAAGTTTTTTCACCAGGTTCAATCCTTGAGCTTGATCCCGCGCCGACACCAATGCAGACACCAATGCAGACACCAATGCAGTTGACATCAACTTGCTCACCGAAAATTAACCACACCTCCGACCGGCGCTGGCTTGATGGGAAAATCTTTATCTGGAGCCTAACTAATTATTTTATTATTGTAAAACCGGGGAATTTCTGTGTATATGGTTCAGTCCGGAATACTCATCGGACAAGTCGGCATAATGTCATTGTGTAGACGCTAGGAGTGGCGGAAAGTGTCCGCACCTGCGGAGCGGACGAAGAATGGAGAAATGAGTGCCTGACTATGGTCCATATGGCGAATCCATCCTTTCCCCAGTTGCGAATTCTAGCTAAATGGCAAATTTCTGCGATCGTCCGCTAAGTAAAATACGGATATTTCTAAATATTCAGTCGCTACTAACTAGCTACTAAACTAAGCATGTGCGTGCTCATCCCTCGTGCAGTGAGTGAGCAATTCCATCGGTCTGGGACTCTTGTTTACAACGCCTTTCTTTGCGGAGCATGTCCGGACGAGATGAATATTAGCCCCTGCTTCTCCCCCAGAAATGGCCGGTCGAAGACCCTACGAGATGCCAATACACCTTAATGCACGTCGAGAACCATCAATAAATTACCATGTTCACCGCCTGACAGAGAAGCATCAGAAAAACCATTCGATTAAGATCTAGATGGAACTGCCTTGACGACGTCTGTGAAGAAAAAATCTCTTTCATTTGGAGGTCTGTGCGCAATCTTTCTATCCGAGGAAAAGATCATTTCCTTTTGCGGTTGACCGATAAAGTCCACGAGGGAAGTAATTCGAAAAACTAGCAGCAAGAGTAGTGAATCGACTCAAGTCTGTGGGTTTGCAGCTGCTAAAATAGCGTCCCATTCTAAACAGCGATCGGAGATCGTATGTAATTCAGGCTTCACCCAGGCAAAAGGAGCTACTCAAAGTCCGTGCTATACATGATCCGGAGACGAGACGACAAAAAAGCGAGCGAGCAAGCCTCAAACGAAATTGTTTATTTTGCGTTGGTGATGTCGTGGCTGAAAACTACCGTTTCCTATGGATTGACGTTATCCGAGCCAAGAGAACCGAACCGTTGAGGCAACATGGCGGCTTCCTGTTGCGACTGCCTATGTGCCTGACGTCCCTAAGTTGAAATTCCTTCCTGTGTCGTGGGTCTTGACCGGTAAACACCCCTCAGGGTTTTTAGCCACAACTGCCTTTCTGGCTACACAGGAGTACATAGAATTTCGATTCTGAATTCTTCATGATTTCTCAATCGGGTGTTTATTCAAATGTTGATACGAAACATTCGTTAACTCCGCACCACATTCCTCATGCGGTTCACGGTGTCGGGATCGATTGTGGGAAATCGGGGTATATCGATGAAGATCCCCACAATACCCTGCTAAGCGTAGATGCGTGTATCCATCTTTGAATTGTGCATGATTCCCCTGAAGTGAAGATGTACGCTTCTCCTGATGAGGTTCCACTTTCCGTTGTATTGTATGGGGTCCCATGGATCCGAATCAGACATCCGGATGACATCCGAGTGCAAGACCTTGTAGTGCCCGGTAGAGACGTACCTATGTACAAACTTTGGTATGTAGTAACGCATGTATTTACAGTGATGGCAGCTCGCAACCTGGGGCCAATGATGCTTTTGGAAGGTAGGAGGAGGCACAATTGGGGCAGCATCCAAACTACGACAGCTACTTCTGAGCTGTATATAGAGTAGAGCAGAATATGGGCGTTTCGTCTGACGAAATTCAGGTCTCATTACAGTGCCCACGTTTTGTACACCTTAAACTGCACCTCTCATGTCTCCCCGTCTTTTCTCGTCCATGGCCGCACATCTCCGCCCTGTTCTTGGCCAGCCACAGCGGTCATCCATCGAGCACAGCCCGCTCTCTTTCGGACTCGCTGTCGGACAAGTGGACCGTCGCTTCAGGGGCTGCTTCTAACCCAAAGACGTCTAACTATAATGGAGTAGTGCGTACTAGTCTAGCTGGGCAAAGCCATCTAAGCCATGCACGCATCATAATTGATCCGCCGCCTCCTGAGGCTCAGAAGACCCACCAACCAGGCCAAAAATGTTAGAGTTTACTCTACCCGCAGGCGTAATCTCCTCTGATTCGCCATCTCCACAGGGACACTTGGCGTAAAACACCTTGAAGGGCCTCGACAGCTCCTTTTCCAGGCTCTTTTACAATACTAACGCTGAAAGCGTTAGAGTAACTTGGCAAAGTAACCCCCAAATCTAGCAGGTGTGCTTGACATCATCTACAAATGAAGTTTAATGTATATTTTCAGGTGTCAAACAGGGTTAGTCCATGCGCAAGCGTTTTACGACCTGCCGTTTTAATTTCCAGATACTGAAGCAACCGTTGATATGCCCGGCACGTTGTTTTTAGGCCGCAGTTGTGGAAGTGAAAGGACGAAAGCCGCGCCAGCTGTGGAGCTCGTGCTTCGCCCTGCAGCGAAATTCAGAATCGTCTGGCTGGTCCTGTGAAAAAATTGTCAATAAATATGAGGCTGTTGCCTCAGGCCAGGTGCGTAGGCGGTTTCGAATTCGACGATTTCAACTCGACTGTGATACCTCCGGTCTTTGAGTGACAAGAGTTTATATCCCTTCATCAACGGGACGTCAGCCGAATCAACAACACTTTGGACGCCATGGAGAGCGTCAAGCAACAGGAAGCAGGCACGCTGCTGGGACAGCTGTCTGTTGGACGTGTTTTTGTTGCCATCTTTGCAATCTTAGTTATCAATATCGCCCATAGCATTATCAAGACACGGTACTTCCACCCTCTGTCAAAGTTCCCCGGTCCTTTCTGGGCCAGTGTTACCAGATTATGGATCACCTACCACAACCTCACTGGAAAGGAGCATGAGGTTCTCTACGACCTTCACAAGAAATATGGTATAGTCCGCGATTTGATTCTCCGTGATACATTGGAGACATTGCTAACAACGACGTTTTGTAGGACCCGTCATCAGAATCACCCCCACTATGTTGATGTGCAGCGACCCCAAGATGTTGCCCGTTATCTACCACAGCCGTGCAGACAAAGCCGACCACTATGTTACTGGATCTTTCGGAAAGACCCCGAGTGTCTTCAACATTCAGCCCCACAAGGATCACGCAGCTGCCCGTAAGAAGATTGCTCAGCCTGTAAGTTACACTTTAAGCTTCGATACGCAGTTCGAGCTGAGTTTGACATTATGTAGTATGCTTTCTCCGCTATTAAGCCTATGGAGTCTTTGGTTGATGTTCGCATTGACGAGTGGATTTCCAAGCTCGAGACCAACTTTGCTGCCCCTAACAAGAAGTTTGACTTTGCTGCCTGGGCTACGTATGTATCTACCATTCTCGTATTTGCTCTTTGTGATCTAACTTCAGTGACAGGTTCTTTGCCTACGATGTTATCTCTGAGCTTGCCTTCGGAAAGGCCCTTGGTTTCGTTTCCAAGGGTTACGACATCGACAACCTTATCCGTTCCTTCCACGAGGGTCTTCCCGCCTTCGGTTTCCTCTGCCGTCTTCACCCCTTCACCAAGTGGATCAAGACCACCTGGGTTGCCGACAAGTACATGATTCCCCAGCCCGGTGACTCCACTGGTATCGGTAACATCATGAGCTTCCGTGATCAGCTCATCGAGGAGCGTATTGCTGAGAACAAGGCCAACCCCAACAACGACCGTCGTGACTTGCTCCAGAGCTTCCTCAAGGCCCGTGATGTCCAGGACGGTATCCACATGGACGACCTCAAGGCCGAGACTCTTCTTGTTTTGCTCGCCGGTTCCGACACCACTGCTACTGAGTTCCAGGCCGTTATGATTGATATCCTCAAGAATCCCAAGGTTTACGAGAGACTCATGGCCGAGATCGATGCTGCTCCTCTTTCCAGAATCCCCACCTACGACGAGGCTCTTGAGCACTGCCCTTACTACGTTGCTTGTGTCAAGGAGGCTATGCGTCTTTGCCCCGCTGCCCCTAACATGTTCCCCCGTGTCGTCGCCAATGGAGGTCTCCAGTTGTACGGAAAGTTCGCCCCTGAGGGTACCGAGATCACCTGCAACCCCTACATCACTCACCGCAACAAGGAGATGTACGGAGAAGATGCCGAGGAGTTCCGCCCGGAGCGTTGGTTGGAGAATGCCGAGAAGGTTGCCGAGTGGGAGAAGCACGACTTTGGATTTGGTTTCGGATCTCGCAAGTGGTAAGTTACTAATTCTCTTGGCGCAGAAGACGCGAAGCTTGGCAATTTTAGAGCAACTTAGCTAACGCGTTTCACAGCTTGGGTCAGAGCATTGCTCTCATGGAGCTCTACAAGGCGCCCCTCCAGTTCTTCCGTCACTTCAAGCCCAGATTGGTCAACGAGATCAACCCCTCCCGCTACATTGTTGCTGGAGGAGTCTCTCGTCACACCGACTTGTGGCTTACCATTGAAAAGCGTGCTTAATTGGGTTTATTTGGTTAATATGGGTCGGGTTACATTTGGGTTTCGTTCTTGTATTTTCGCATTTTTTGTTCTTTCATTCGGACTGTGAATATTTCTCATATACTTTTATCTGAATTGGGTTTCCAAGTGATTATTTTGTCGTATTCTACAAACGCGTCGTTACTGGCGATCAAACCCTGAATAATAACGCTTTGGGCACGTCGTGATGTGACGAATGAGATGAACCATGATCATCACGCGTGATTCATTTCCTACAGTAGGGCTAGTTTTCGTACTTTCCCGAGCTTCCGCCATCCGTCTCCCCACAAATGCATATCATTCCGGTCAGCCCGGCGAACCCGGTACGTCCGTGCTCTGATCCAACGGGATTCCACCTTACCACCCCCACTTGGACGTCGTCTCCGGACCCACTTAACGTCACCGAAACTAAATGTCTCCTAACATCACGTACCAGTTCAAAATAAATCATCCCTTTTTCGTGATTTTGTACCTGACTGACTTCTCCGAATTTCTTCCGAAATTGAACATTACGCCAGGTTACTGTTGAAAATGACATCGTTAGATAACAACCTACCATTTACATCCCCCCTTTCAACTTTGATAACCTATCCACTGCTGATCAGGAGATCACATCGACACCAGAATCATGCCCGAGTCCGATATTATAATCATAGTTGCAGCTCGGCATCGTCAGACTCCGGATTTCCTTGATTGACATGCGAGCATCATGCTGTCATTATATTAATGTACCCAGCACTCAATTATGAAATGAGCCGAAGCTTAGACCGAGTATCGAGGTGTGTCCCTGAGCTACTGAGTCCTACTGTAAAACGTGTCTACACCTAATATAATCAGCGTCGTATCTTCCCGGAAGCGTGGATGCACAGACTGTGCTTTGGCAGCAAGTTAGCTGGTATGTAGAAGTTCGCGTAGCAGAGCTCAGGTACAAGAAGGATAGGGTGAATCACTGGGGTCGTTCAATAGTTGATTTCCAAGTCGCGTATGCAGCAGAATTCCGTTCTAAGCGGGATAGGGTGAAATGGTGATCAACCAAGACGGCACTCGGGTAGCTTTAATGTAAGAGCTAAGAAACGTGGCTGATCTAATTATTCAGCATCAGCGAACAGTGTCCCAGATGTCTACGGATTTAATGGAATTACAAAGTATGTAATTTCAAGGCTGTTCTCAGATGTCTTCAAGCTTTTAAGCCCGCAAGCCACCGCCATGTGTTTGAAAGCCACCGCCATGTGTCTCCTTGGATTTTGCTGTCCCAGGACCCTAACTGCTGGGATATTCTTCCGTTACGCCTGGATCGAAGTCTTTGCTGAGACCGCCACGAGGTCATGATACTCCGGAAACTCCCACGAGGACCCGATACATCGGCTACCTCCTGATGGCAACCACTGACGTTACATATTTAGCTTTTCAAGAACCCATAGTGTCTTTTCAGTTGAAGCTCCCGTCGTATCGTAGCTGGGCATCACCAATAGACCACTTTATCTCATCGCAAAACAAAGCACTGTACCCCTTCTCTTTGCTCTCATACCTCGTTCCAAGCCTCTCCTTGAGCATCTCTTTCATTAGCTTGTATCAGAAGTAGCCACTCTTATAATCATACTCTCTCTCCTGTCCGTGAAAAATGCCCCATTATCGATGGACGAGCGCGGAACTGTCTCCAAGAAAATCATCTCAAAGAAGTCGGTGTATCCAGCGCTTTGAGCAGCACCGCCGCACCGGAGCTGTTCCGTGATGAACATCTTGTCAGTTCTAAATTTATCAAAAATAAGTTTTAGAAGGGGTTTGGTATTAGTAGGAAGAAACCTTCGGATAGATGACCTGTATATAATGTTTGAACTTGAAATGTTAGTAATTCGCTAGGCAGGTGGGAAAAGATGGTGGATTATCAAATGAGTCTAGTAGACGCGCGGATGCCTGGGATAGAAAGACGTTCAAGGACATGGTAGCCACCACCAGCATCGAGGTCAATAAGCATATTTGCATCAACTGAAATTTCGATAGATGCCAGTGGTGCCGGGTATATGCCACTTATTATCATTCAAAAGCTTACGATATGAACTTTTAATTTTCAGTGTAATCGAATTTGCGTACCTCACACTTGGATCATATTTTCCTATGTTAACCCATTGATATCATTATTTAGTTATACGCAGTTCAATCTTTACTTTCAAGGAGAGTGCGTGGGGCGTATATGTAGGGAATGCCGTATCAATATTTGTGTTCAAATCGCCAGTACAGCAGCTCAAGTATCGAACCTAACTATCGAACAGCCCAAACAAAAAACTAGAATACGTGAACAGTTGAGATACGCGTATGATATGCTTGGTACAAGTAATTACAAGAATCCGTGAGAAATAGTAGGAAATCCATGAATGAAGCAGATGAAAATCATAGATCTTGACGAATTTCGCTAAGTTCAAATTTGAGGTGAATTAAGATGATGAAGATCCCTACAATTACTTAATAAGAGCAAAAGAATACTACAATTTCCAGTAGAAACAACCTTATAAAAAGGTCCAGTCATTCCTCGCCGTTCACGGTAGCTGTAGCATGGTGCTTGCCGTAGGCTGTGATAACCCACATGGATCACAGTATATCATTCGGTATTCTTACGCATTCACCAGTGACCTGAAAAAAAAAAAAAACTCGGGACATGAAGAACACTGTACAACTAGGAGTAGTATATATAGTCTGCGGTAATAAAAAGTTGATTAAATCTCAGAATTGACATTTGGACTTGCCTGTCTGCGTTCCATCTCCGTCTGAAGGGGTGAGTCAAAAGCGTTTCAAGCTTATTCTGGAATCATCTCGCTTTCTCAAAATTACTGTCACCCGTCTTCAGCGTCATAATCTTGTAACCAAAAATATACTTCAGGTTCTCTGTGAACGCATCCTCACCATCGTAATGAGCACAATTCTGCTTCATCCCATGTTTTCTTTACCTGCTGATGTTCAAACCGTAACCCCTCCCCGTCAGCAATTTCAAATCTGCCACATTCTGAGTCTTCTGCACAATAACCTTAATCTCTACGACAGTTTCATTAAGCTTCTACTTCTGCTCTTACAATGTCTCCCTGAACTTGATCCCCTCAATGACCTTGATGATACCCCACACGTATTCTTCGCTCTAATCAATTTCATTGCAAGCACTGGCATTCTTTACATCCTTCTAAACTTCAAGGTGAATTCCATTCATTCAAGCCCCATCACAATTTTCATCACCATCGTTGTCTTTATTCTCAGATGCGTTGAAAATATCCCAAGTCCTACGATCTAAGGGCATTTCGTTTTCCCGCCTTTTCTCCTGATTCACTGCGATCAACGATGCCGAGGGTAATACCATGTGCTATAGATTCGATTAGGATTATTCCGGCATTGTATTGCACTTTCAAAATACAAACTACAACGGTGTATAGTTCATAAGAGTGAAGAATTTGGAGAGAAGACTCTTTGTTGTACGCTGCTATAGATTGTGAGCGAAAATGATGATTGACATATATATATATACAAATAAATTAGATACACTGTTGCTTTGATTTATTATTGAAACTTGATCATTTTCTAACATAGTAACCATAATCCAGGACCAAGAAACGCCACGAAACACAGACCTCCCAACCGTATAGCCAGTTTACCGGGTAAAATCGTAAACCAGGTAAACTGAACTGACAATTCACAGTTAGTTGGTGCAGTTTTGATGTCCCGGATAGATAGTTGGTTCAGTTTTGAGGGATCCATAGAACCAGGTAACTGCAGTGCACTGATTAAACGGACTCGATAAATATAAACCAGTTCAACTGCATCGGGAACCAGTGCATGCAGAAATAAATAACGTATTCAACCTCGTTTGAACCCACCGGTGGCCGAGCCTGCCAGTATCTCAACCCTGCTCATTTTGCCAGCTTCTGGTAACCAGATTTCCTAGCCTTGACAAAATGGCGGCGAACTTTCTCTCAGTTCTCGCGATGACTGCCGAGTCTGGGCTGCTGTTTTCCGAATACAAGCAGATCGTTATATCGGGCCGCCATTGAATGCAGGCAGATACTCTGGAAGTCATTGAGGGCTCAAGAGCTTCCAGTTGTGATTTCTAGGGACCAAATTAGGATAGAAACTTTTTATGTATGCACTGAATAATATTTATTGCCCCTTCATAAACCAGTTCCTCTGAGCAAACCAGTTTTCGCAGTTTTAAACAGTTCACCTGGTTTGCCAAGCCTTGCATTCAGTTAACTGGTTTTCACAGTTTAACCAGTTTATAATACTGACAGTAAACTGAACTGGGTCGCCGTACAGTTCTCATATTCCAACAGTCCGTACAGTCCATTTTGGCCGTCATTTTAAACTGGTTTGTACGACCGGGAGGTCTGACGGAACATTTGAGTCTCAGAGCCCAGGAAAGACGATTATTTTTCGAACAAAAACTTAATCTTATAAAAATATAGACCAAGGAAACCCGTCCATCAAGACAAAAGAAACTGTTTGACCAAACAAATAATAAGAAGACAAAAAAAAATGATTGAATACATAAATCATAAAGTCAACATCCCAAAAACCGATAACAAACAAAGTCCGTTGATGTAAAAAAATACAGTAAACAGGCCTGCCTACCCACCAGGTCTTATCGGGGATTGTGGATCTCTGGATGCGTGACGGATTAGGAACCTGAGGTTCTAGCCTTCTTCAGGAGACCACCCCTGAGAGGCGAATCATCTCTCTGAGGTCTTTTCTTGGATTTGTTGGTGGTCAACTGGAGACGTTGCTGGTGCCTCATGCGTAGGACATCGGCCATGCTGGAGTCAATATCGGAACGGAAAACTGGTGTTTCCGCAGAACGATTTCGGAGGGCGACCTGGTGAGCTTCGACCTTGGACTTCTTCACGATGTCCTTGACTTTTGCTCCGACCTTCGCATCCCAATGGTTCCGGGCCCCCCAGCCCTCTCCTTTCGTGCGACCTCTTGCGGCGGGTATAACGGAGGAGCTCTTGAGGTGGGTGACAGTTGTCGTCTTCCTTACCGGGTAAAATCGTAGCTCGTGTGACATGGACAGACAGTTCACCGTTGACTGATACAGCTTCAATGCCCTGAAAAACAGTGAGATTAGTTTTGCGTGATCCGTGGAACCGGGTACCTGCAGTGCGCTTGTCAAAATGACTTGGTGCACAGTGTACTGGTGGTTTTTCGCAATCAAACCAGGTAATACTATTGACAGTAAGCTATTCTAGATCGCCATGTAGTTGACATGTTCTCGCGCTCCGTTTTTGCCGCCACTGTGAACTGGTTCTGACGATAGCACAAAGCTGTTGCGAAACTAGTCCATCCGGCCATTCAAGATCGGTATATGGATAATATGGCAAACGGGGCCCACCTTGACGTATATGCCCCGCGTACCTATTATTCTCCATATACTACAGCTAGTAACTATCCTTCTTCATGATCGAGAGTGGTATAGTATGGTCAATATACAGCTAACCAGATACAGGAATTATCTCTGGAAGATCGTGGAATACTTGCGTACACTCCGCCAAGCTCGACAGGAGTAGAAATGAAAGGTTCTGCGGCTATCAGATATCATCGACCGTCATCCAGACGTTACAGTATGACGAAATAACTCCTCCACTGGTTCCGACAAACGTTAACCATACCACAGGTCTACTTCTCATATGTACTCGAGCGCCCCAGTGCTCCCGGCCATCTTCTCTTCCTTCTTGACGCCCATCCTCAATTTTTGACGACATAATTTATCTATTTTATCCTCCATTTTTGACAACATAAGCTACAATGACTGATTATATCTCGAACCTGCGTTTGTAACCTCTAACTCCTGTGTAAAAGCTCTGATCACTAACATCACTCCACACGCAGCCAACGAGCTTAAGCTCCGAATCGTCAACTCCGCTGGATGGCAGGCGGCCACTCAATTGAGTGCAGTGTCCGTAAGTATCCCATATAAACGACCATACCTTCCATTACGATCCCAAATTTCTGCCCTTATTCCGAAACCCTTATCTCAATCCCAAACCCCTCATCCCAATCGAGAGCACCCTGACCATGTAATACTGACACCGGTGTAGAGCCATTGGAATGATATGGCGAACGACGCTGTCTTCTGGAAATCCGCCATGCAGGACAATTTCCATATTCGTGTGTCTCGCTTCGCTAAGGACGGCGATTGGCGCGGTGCTTTCAAAAAACTCGCAACCGGTCGTCTCTTCGGTTGGGGCCAAGACGCCCAACTATTGTTTAGCGACGATGGCCGCCGCCTAATCCGCAACCGAAAGCTCAACAGCTATTCCCCGAGAGAGGTAGAAGACAAGAGATGTAAGGGCGTCGTTGACATTCAGAGCGGGTTAGTTGGCCCATTGTTTTTTCTTCTTTTTTTCTTTTTTTTTCTTGCTTTTTGTTTATGTTTTTTCATACCATTTGAAGATGGAAAAAAACAACTGACGTCATTGGTATTTAGATCGTCCAGTGTATTTGTCCTCACTCTGTCTGGCACAGTACTCATCTCCGGCTCGCTCGATGGAGCAGCCGCCTGGTCCAGCCGCAAACCGCGGGCTATCCAATTCCCCGCCCCCAACGAGCGAATTCTACAGATCTCCGCGGGCCAGAATCATCTTTTGGCTCTGTCCTCCTCCGGTAGGATTTGGAGTGTCAGAGGTAGCTTTCCCACTTGTCAGCCTGCCGTCATTCGGTTCCTCACCCCCAAGGGCGTCATCAACAATCCTGTCGGCTCCAAAGTAGTAGCAGGGAGGACCTTCTCCGGAGCTCTTATCGACAACCACGGTCTTTTTCTTTGGCTTGACGCAGCGCAGTGCAGCCAACCCCGCCTTACGCACCCTCACCACGAAGACGCCGACATTCCCATCCGATCCGTTGATATTCTCCGCATCCCATTTTTCGTCGATGCCTTCGGAGATGCCTCGCACGAGGACCGGGTGGTCGATTTCGCAATCGGCGAACACCTGGGGATGCTCGTGACATCTTCGGGGCGGGTATTTGCCTTGGATCTTAGTCACCAACAGGCAGATTACGTTCTGCCCATGCAACTCGTTAACATCGTTGCACCCCGGGGAAGTCCCAAGATCGATCGAGTGGAGGGGAAGTTCCGGCAGTTTGCTGTCTTCAACAGCAATGGCCTCGTCTATCTCCTGAATGCAGATAACATCAAGGAACAATTTGATCGATACAATGGCCACAGTTCCTTCGACACCTCCAAAATCCTCACCGGCAAAGCAACCCCCGACTTCATCGAGGAGTTCATCTTCAACCACGAAATCGTCGACATATCCTTCGGAGACGGACACGCGGTTGCCCTCAGCGATACCGGAAAGGTTCTTACCTGGGGACGAGACCGGGGATGTCACGGAGCTCTTGGGCACGGTGTGCGACAGGTGGCCCAGGAAATCGGGGTACGGTATGACCTTCGCGATGGCATACTCGACAAGCCGATGGCTGTGGACTTTGGTGAAGGAGACTTTTTCGCCTACAAAGTCTCTGCGGGCGGAATGAGGAGCTGCGCGCTTGTGATGGAGATGCCTGAGGAATCGGAAACGGATTAGGGTGTTGATTTTCTTGTTTTTTGCCACCTTGTTGATGAGATGCGGGGTTTCCTTTTTCTCATGTTGAGTCTTTTTGTTTGTTTAGTTTGTTTATTTGTTCAGTTTGTTTTTGTTTTTTCTGTTTCGTTTTTTTTGTTTTTTGTTTTTTCATTTTTGTTTTTTCTTCAGTATGTTTCCATGTTCAGTTTTTTCGTATATGTCCTGTATTTTCATATCACTGTTATTTCTGAGGTGGATGTTTTGTTAATCATTATCTACGATGTTTGGTGTAAGATGCATATTGTATTCTGTATTCTGTATTCTGTATTCTGTATTCTGTATTCTGTATTCTGTATTCTGTATTCTGTATTCTGTATTCTGTATTCTGTATTCTGTATTCTGTATTCTGTATTCTGTATTCTGTATTCTGTATTCTGTATTCTGTATTCTGTATTCTGTATTCTGTATTCTGTATTCTGTATTCTGTATTCTGTATTCTGTATTCTGTATTCTGTATTCTGTATTCTGTATTCTGTATTCTGTATTCTGTATTCTGTATTCTGTATTCTGTATTCTGTATTCTGTATTCTGTATTCTGTATTCTGTATTCTGTATTCTGTATTCTGTATTCTGTATTCTGTATTCTGTATTCTGTATTCTGTATTCTGTATTCTGTATTCTGTATTCTGTATTCTGTATTATAATGAATTATGACTTATGACTTATGACTTATGACTTGTGACTTACCCTTTCTTCTGTGCAATAAATTGTAGAATGAACATGACGAAGTAAAGATTTATGCTGTTGGTTCTATGTCGTCCATAAATTCCCAACTCGAAAAAAAAAAAAAAACAATCACATGCAGTGATTTCTCAAGATGCCACAGTACATGTGCATGTCTTTCTTTGTACGTGCCACTCCGCCAGTTGTACTGTACACAGGTGTCAAAAAACTACCAATAGTCGAACCCAAAAACGTGGAGGGGGTTAGTAAGTCTTAAAAGTTCGAAATCAAAATGTCTTCAACAACTTGTGTTTTGTCTCCTTTTTGAATAATACTCTACTCATGAGTCGGATTATGTGTATCGTTGTCCTCAGGCGCAACACCCGTAATTTCATCTAGCTTGGTCGTATATTTGTATAGATTAGGTATATATATATATATTGTCATCTGGGATGTCCGATGGCTGACGTGCGGGGATTGGCAGGAGCAATCTATTAGGTATTATGTACTATGAATGAATATGAACTATGATTTATGACTAATCGGTGATGTTGAAGAGTGCCTGTTGAGCCGTGCTCTGTGCTGTGACTACTTGTGGTGGTGGATGTTGCTTTAGCAAACATCCCGTTGTTACGTTTGTTCTGTTGATGGTATGTTTGTTCGTTATCGAATGTCACTCACAACACTCTCCATCTCCATCTCTCTATCTCTCTTTGTCTCCCCAAGTGTCAGCTCATCCTACGTCTGACCAGGAGCATTTTCACAGTTGATTACTCTTACATTAATAATGTAATAATGTACAGAAGTTGTCATCTATTCTTCTGATAGTCAATTCATGAATTGACATTTCAAAACATCGACAATGCCTTCTAGTGATATCGTATGACGCGGCTGCTGACGTACATGCCTTTGTGTTTACCTGTTGTTAGCACATTTGTACTTCTCATAGCCTTCAATCCACTTTAAATGGTCAAATGTAAGTACGGGGAGGGGTTCGGATCTTGTCAAAAGTCAGGAATCAATAGTTTCTCAAGCACTGTTTTCTCGTATTCTTTTTGAATCATACTGTCCTCCGGAGTCGGATCCTGTGTATAGTCGACCTTAGATTCGACACACATTCTTCTATATAATTCAGCTTTATATATATATTCTAATTCGCGATGTCCGATGGCTGATGTGCGGGGTCAGCAGGTGGAGTTGCTGAAAGAAGGAAGATACATGACTGGCCCCTTTTGTTCCATAATCATATATCCCAACCTTCGCATTCACTTCCTTCTACGGAAAACTGCTCAAATGGAATCAGGAAGCCTTCCTGCCCCTAATCCTTTGTTGCCACAAATCTTGTTTCCGCATACGACATACATGCATCTGAATTCGACAGAAGCTAGTGATATTTTGTGATGCGATGCTGTTTTGATGTCGTAGTACAAGTCTTTCGTTGTACAAGTAAATCATCACCGGGACCCAGTCCGCAAATTTATAACGTCAGGCACTGTTAACTGTTTATTAAACATTCTAAAATGATTCTCTACTTGGATGTTGCTGGTCTAGATGCACAGATGCTTTCTATTTCGATAATCATAGTTTTTATGCTGCAGGATAATGGGGTCATAAATGACTTTGCAGTTCACTATTAGGGACAGGATTGGAAAATGTTTTAGTGTGGTGGATAACAGGATTACATAGTGCTGTCTTGTTGATTACCATATCCTCTCCTCGATTGTTCTGAGACTGGACCAAGAGATTCGCCTTTGGCAAAGCTCAAATCACACAGCCGAGTTGAAATGTGTAGTGAATGACGTTAATGATATTGGACGCTTGCACAGTCTTCGACTCTGGGAGTACCCCTGGGTTGGTAAATGTACTTTTTCCTATTGGCAGAGAATCAGTATGTAGTATTGTGGGCCAATATTTTTAAGCAATCCCTGTGATGTTTGATTCGGGAAAGAGCTCAACTGGATTTCATAATGGTATCAAGTCTACTATCTCGCCATACGTATCTATAAATCAACTTAGGGTATCACATCTCATTCCAGATTGCTCCGTTGCAGATACCGTAATGACAAGACGCAGATAGTGATATCCCACGGGATCCAGACTCCAGTGATATCTCATGGGTTCATATCTCATGATGCTGCAGTTACTGACATATCGATTTCTTTACTTGTTTAGATGAATTTTTCCACTGTACGGGCGTTATTTATCCTCTGCATAGGTACAATAGAAAAACGGCGCACAGTGTTTGTAGATGTTAGAAGTCACGACATACTAGTTTTTTTGGAGGCTATTTTTCTTTTTGCTTAACAATACTCTATTCTGGAATTTTACCTTATAGTCTCGCTGCGATCCGTCCCACGGCGCACTCCATTTCCTGTGCCTATTGCCACCTCTCTTCTCCCTGCTGGCTTTCATTCTCGTCGTTATATTTGGGGGCCTGTTTGCTCAGAAGCTATCATTATGGAAATATGTCAATCAACTATTTTGTTACCAAGCAATCCAATCAGTATATACGCACCGGGAACGTTACTGTATTGATTGATCGGATGTATAATTCTTAGTTTCTCTGGAAGCATCTCATACGTGCTAAGGTGTAGATGGTTGCGAGTACGAGGCGAAGTATTTCGGGCACTGTTTTTTTTTTTTTTTTTTCTTTTTTTTTCGTTTTAGGATTGAAATATAATATGAGGATTATAAGCGTTTAAAGATGATACTGGAGTTATCTGGTCAAATAAATACGATGACGATGCAATATCTTAACATTCTCAACGTTTTACATATGTGGATCAACGATGAAATATCTTCTTAGCTATGCAAAATTGTAATGTATCTGGTATGGTACAACTCCCGATCCTTTCTCTCTCTTCTCACGCCCCTACACTCCTCAAAGTTTCGCCTTCTCCTCTCCCAATGGCATCAACACCTTCCCCAACCCCTCCTTCATCTCCTCCCCCAACTCCTTCACCGGTCTCCTGCCCTCTCTCTCCACAAACACATGCGTAAATCCCCCCACCGCACACACCTCCTCTTTTCCCTTTCTAAAGAAACCCACCTCATACTCAACACTACTCCTCCCCATTTTCCTAACCGCCAATCCCAATTCCACCTCCTCAGGAAACTCCAAACTGACAAAATACTGACATCTAGAAGCAACAACCAATCCAATATGCAGAGCAGAAGAATCCGTAGGACGTAATGAGCAGGAAGATATTAGGTATGAGTTGACTATACTGTCGATTAGGAATGCGTAGATACTATTGTTGACGTGTCCGTATTGGTCGTTGTCGCTCCAGCGAAGTCGGTGCTGTTCGAAGTAGCGGTAGTGGGATCGGGTGCGCTGTTTTAATGACATGGTGGGGGTTGGGTTGGGTTGGGTTTTGGGGAGTCTGGGTTTGGGGCTTTTGGGTTTGGGGATTTTGGGTTTGGGGAGTTTTGTTTCACGTCATGGTGAGGTGTAGGACGCGTAGACTCCCTGGTGCGACGTTGGTGATGCGTGCAGCATGATCCTACATACCGAGGCCGAGGTTCGGGTGCTTGATGGTTCCACGCTACTGGGGTTTGGTGAAGCGTGAATGTGTCACATGCCAAACTCGAAATTATAGACATTAGGTACTGATAAATACAGAGGGATGAGGAATCACAAAAAAACAAAAACACACACAGAGAGATACATGCAAATGAGATACTAGTTTCTATAACGAGTCTAGGATGTCTAGAAAAAATACATATAAACGAATAACTTGTACTGTACGCCACTGGCTTTTTCTAAAGCTCTAAATCTCTACCCGCTTATACCAAAATATTTTCAAAAAAAAAAAAAAAAAGAGAAGAGAAAACAGACGACGCCCAGATACCCAAATAATCCAAATTAAAACGCAGTTGCCATCATGAAATACGACTTCCCAGGTTTCTATGCCCTACAAACGAAGCTTCTACGCGCATTTATTCCAAGCATCCCTCAGCCCAATGATTCCCGCCACACCACCGAATGCTCCTACCGCAGTATCCGGAATGAGTCCTTTCTCGACACTCCAATGCAACTGTATCCCATCATCAGCGTCTTGTACCAAAGGCCACTTCACTCTCTCCTTCCCCACAGAAGGATAACTTACCGACAAAGGTGCATTAGCAGCATTCGCAATCCAAGTCTTAATCCACTCATAATCCCTTTCACCCTTTTTACCCTTTAACATCCTAACTCTTTCTAATCTCAAAAACTCCAACGCAATATGAGCCGCCCAACACCTTGTGCTCCATAGCCACATCTGCCCCTCTATTCTTTTCGAGAATCTAAGTACCGAGAGTTTATTAAGATATGCCATGTTTTCCAGTACCTGATAACAGGTGTTGACTAGCACTTGTCCTGCGACTAGAGTTCGTATGATTTTGTCTTTAGGTGGATCCATAAGTGTAGATTTGCCCCATTGGTACATTCCGATTAGTCCGAAGAGTCGCATGAACATTCGAACATCGGAGATCTTAGCCGAGAGGTTGCGCAGACGAACGGAGGCTTCATTAAGAGCGGCGGAAGAGGGGGTGAGGACGAAGAGAGGAACTGGGGTGGGGAGCTTGACGGTGAGGTCGGAAGCGAGGCGGGAAAGTTGAGGGGCGGTGAGAGTCGCGAGATAGTAGAGGAGGTTTAGAACGCGGTCGATACCGGCGGGGGTTTGTAGGAGTCTGTATCATCATATTCAAGTTAGTAGCTGTTCAACAGTCTCTAGCTTTGATCTGTGAGATGAGATAGGCAGTGAACGAAGCGGTGGTAAATGGTGGGAACCGAACCGGTGTAGATGTGCAATCTTCTTATCAGCAAGCTTCAGCTGCGATTTGACAATATCGAACACGTCGGGATTTCTTTTGTTGAAGGACATTTTTTTTTGTATCGAAAGTCGCGATAGTTTTCACGACAGTTGCGTTGGTGGGAGGGTCTGATATATTTATCAACTCGGATGCAGCCCGCCACAACCGACCGGGGGAAACGTGGTCGTGGTCGTGGACGTGTCAAGGTGAGACGACCGACGACGAGCGACAGGGCGACAGAGCGACGGCGACACAAATCGGGCCGAGGCTCCACAGCCGTTCGTAGCTCGAGTCGCTAGCACTTAGAGCAGCACATAGGACCCACATGATCGCGATTTCCCAATGGTTCCCATCTTTATTTTGGATATCGCTGTCTCTAGAATCATTCATAATTCAGACATAACTAAAAGAAAAATGGCAATTATCCTCTCGTCTCGGTCTGACGGATGCTCAATGAGGGGTGTTGTCAAAGAAGTTTTGAGTAACGTGCCGATTTTAAACACACACCGGTATCGGATCACCGCGACGTTCCGCCGAGAGATCTCATGGATAATATAATTTCTGGCCGCTGCCGTCTACTGATTTTGTGTTAAACTCCGTGAACTCCACGGCAAAACCTGGGGAATGACCTGCATAGCCAGGATATGAACTGGGATAACAGCAATCGCGCCGCAATATCGAAGCTCAAGAAATAAGCTCAAAGTACATAAAATAATAAGGAATCCTACTTTAAGTAAATTAACCTTGCCCCGTTTCAACGAATCGCGAAACAGATATCGAACCCGTTTTCCATCAACAATAATATCTTTCGGCGTAAAGGAATAATCTCTAATGTCTATCCAAATCTACCTGATACCTGGTTCCGTTCCATTCTTCTGCGAATGAGTAAATATGTTGCTACGAGTGCATCTAAAATTCAAAGATAACCCAAGACGCCTCACTTCGCTAGCAGGCTAGGCTTCCCCAGATTCCAGTCCCCGCCGCGTGGCTCTTCGTCCAAAAGCCGACCGACTCTAGACCATCGGTAGAGCCTCCGATTCGTTGCTGGTCTTGACAACGTCAGACTATTTACAAGGAGCTATTACCCCGCATCCGAGGTGAAGAGTATCTTAGGTGTGACTTGAAAACTTGTCGGCTGTAGCTATACAAGACAAAAATCTTAGACGGGACTTGGAACCTTAAACCTTGTAGCTGCAACTTCCATCGGGGAGATGAAACTATGTATCTCATTTCTTGGTGTTGACACTGCGGTTGCTTTAGAGCACTATAGATGAAAGGAACATAACCGGTTGTCGGGACTCGAGGAGGGGTAAAGTGAACTTATGGCTTGGTGGTGGGGATGGGTTGGCATTCATCTTCGGAATAGCTAGGATCCTTAGTATCGAGGAGAATGAAGACCGGGTTAGCTAATGCTAAGACTTACTTGGCCATCGTGAAAGAGGAGCTGATTTTGGATGAACTGTTGGGGCTAGGGCAAATCTGCCAGGGAGAAGGGGCGGTTGCTGGTGGTTTGCCATCTGTTGAATAACATATAGATCCGGGGAAATATTAGTGTCACGGAAGTTTTAAAAATGGAATTGTTTGTTCTGCATGGAACTTTTCTAATCATCATTAACGTATTGCATCATGAAACTACACCCCCCCCCCCCCCCCTCCCCCCACGCACAGTGCTTGCATGCAAGTTGTTTGCCGTCAGTAGCTGAAATCTCAGAAATCACTCGATCTTCCAGAACCCTTACAACTCGCACACACCCTTCATCCAATGTAAGCAAAACCATAATATTACCATCATTCCTCTATGTAACCATCATTCCTCTAGGGAATTCCTTTGTTTTGCGGAAGTCATATAACCTTTTCCTTCTCAGATTCAAAAGCATGCAGTCATTGGTGTCCAGCCCGAAAATCCATAATTATGCACTACATATATCATGATTCCCTCTATCTGAAATTCACTAAATTTGACCCTTCATGAACACTAACATGGCCTTCATAACTGCTTCTATTACCAATTTTTTTTTCTCGCGTCCACACCAGCACTGATGTCTGTGTATTTGAGCAGTTTTCCGTGGAAGGAAGAGAATGCGAAGGTTGGGATGTATGATTATGGAACAAAACGGGACAGTCCTGTATGTTTCTTCTTTCAGCAACTCCAGCTGCTAAACTCGCACATCAGCCATCGGGCGTCACAGATTATACCCTCTATATATAATTATCTCGCGAAATTGAAGTTATTGGAAATGCCAAGTTGAACGCCGGAATCGAATGCCACGCACAAAGAGAGACGTGTACATGTACAGCGGCATCATGAGATATCACTGCATGTGATTCCCTTTTTTTGTTGCGAGTTCAGATTGATGGACTTAGGACCCACAGCATGACTGACCACTTCGGCATTCTTCTTCTACAATTTATTCCACGTAATTAGGGGGTAAGTCATAGGTCACAAGCCATAAGTCATAGATTTTAAGTCATAAGTCATAGATTTTAAGTCATAAGTCATAATTCATTATAATAGAGAATACATAATACATAATGCAATGTACATCTCGCATCAGACATCGTAAACAATAACCAAGAAAACGTCTGCCTCAGAAATAACAATGATATACAAAAGAAAAAGACAAATATGAAAGAACTGAACATGGAAACATACTGGAAAAAGAAAAAAAGAAAAGAAAAAAAAAGAAAAAAACATAATGAACAAACAAACAAACAAAAAAACAAACAAACAAAAAGACTCAACATGAGAAAAAGGAAACCCCGCATTTGATAAACAAGGTGGCAAAATAAAAGAAAATCAACACCCTAATCCGTTTCCGATTCCTCAGGCATCTCCGTCACAAGCGCGCAGCTCCTCATTCCTCCCGCAGAGACTTTGTAGGCGAAAAAGTCTCCTTCACCAAAGTCCACAGGCATTGGCTTGTCGAGTATGCCATCGTGAAGGTCATACCGTACCCCGATTTCCTGGGCCACCTGTCGCACACCGTGCCCAAGAGCTCCGTGACATCCCCGGTCTCGTCCCCAGGTAAGAACCTTTCCGGTATCGCTGAGGGCTAACGCGTGTCCGTCTCCGAAGGATATGTCGACGATTTCGTTGTGGTAGATGAACTCCTCGATGAAGTCGGGGGTCGCTTTGCCGGTGAGGATTTTGGAGGTGTCGAAGGAACTGTGGCCATTGTATCGATCAAATTGTTCCTTGATGTTATCTGCATTCAGGAGATAGACGAGGCCATTGCTGTTGAAGACAGCAAACTGCCGGAACTTCCCCTCCACTCGATTGATCTTGGGACTTCCCCGGGGTGCAACGATGTTAACGATTTGCATGGGCAGAACGTAATCTGCCTGTTGGTGACTAAGATCCAAGGCAAATACCCGCCCCGAAGATGTCACGAGCATCCCCAGGTGTTCGCCGATTGCGAAATCGACCACCCGGTCCTCGTGCGAGGCATCTCCGAAGGCTGTTAAAATTATGGTAGAAATGACTTTTGCTTCAAGTGTTGATTTTTGGTTTCACTATCACGGGCACTTGCCACTTGCATCTTCACGTCATGCTCTCACCATGTATTTTTCTTTATCTTATCTGATTTCTTTTTCGTTGCTTCTAGATGTTTCTTTCTTACTCGATGTATGTTAGTTTTCTGTTTGCTTCCACGGCATTCCATGCCTATGACATCATCAGGTTCTAGAGGTTTCTACCCGCTTCCAGACATATCTAGTAACTTCGATGTAAAGACTCAGAGTCCGGCTTGTCGTCGACAACCTGAGTCAATCCAAACTATGTATGTAACTATTTTCAGACTTGGCAGGCAGAGGTCTCAGGTATTTATACCCGCTCCCTCTCCCTCCAACGAAAAACAACACAACAATTCAATCTACAACAAAAACCTCCTCAATTCAAACATCTATAGTGATCTTAAAACCTACTCCTCTCGTCGTCAAAACCCTCTCCCTGCACAAATACCCTCACAGGTATTGCTCCTCTGCTGTGCACAACCTATCACTCGTTCATTAGGTTATGAGCCCGGCATAGCCAAAAATCAATTCAACCAGACGAATTCCTACGCATCCAACGATCGAATAAATCGACATGTCCTCTTCAAAAGTCACCTACCCGGACCTCCCAAAACCCGAACCACCACACAATTTTCATGAATCCTTCAGGACCAAGAAATTCAACAAGGACATGAAAATCTCCACTGTTAAACTCGACAACATCGAAGTTCTCACTGGGCACGACAACTACGAAGACTGGCACGACCAAATGACGATTATTTTCGACGCCATGCAAGTATCTGAACTGGTTATTGATGGAGCAACTCCAGCAGAAGATGCAGACGATGATGAGTATGAGGTGTTCAAGGCACTCAAGGCTCAGTGCCTTCTGGTTCTCATACAGGTGCTGTCGAAACCCATCATCAAAGTAGTGGCCAAGAAGCGCGACCCCCACGCCATTTGGGTCTACCTAGAGAACACCTATCACCGCAATACAGCCTTCTCTTTTGTTCAGGCAATTATGTCTTTCACCTCGCTTGCCTCATCCTATGATCCTTCTAAACCAATCACCGTGTTAGGTACGCCACGCAGATATCGATATCTGAGGGAGGCGACACACAAAGGTACGTCGATTCTTTCGTTGGTACCTATCAAGGTAGGCTGGCTGTCTTCTTGGTAGCGTGGCCGGTTGGGAGGGAGAAGTGATAGGTGATGATGGAAGGGGTTAGGGTTGGGGGCTCTGGGGTTTTTGCGTGATCTCGTTCAGCACACGGACAGACAATCTTTGAGTGGTCAAGGTAAGTTGGGGTGAAAGGTAATTGATTGCGTGAAGACTAAATACAGCGTTCCTCCCTTCTCCTTTTATATATCCATTAATCTCCTCCTTTTCCTCGTAACCCGAGGGGCTCATGCCCAGCAGTCCGACCCCCGGAGCTTCCCATAATTCCCGTAAGTCTTCACGCCCCTTTGTTTCCCATACTAACTAACTAATAATAATTACAAACATATACCTGCTAAATAATCGCGTATCCTTTTTCTGGTTTCTTCCTATTTCTCCTCGCCTTCCGAAACGCGCGCCTCGCTTTCCTAATCCTACGCGAGCTCTCGCGCAGCTCCGTATTCGATCCACCTTCGCGCGTCACCTTCCCGTCGCTCCCTCCTCCGCTCCTTGCCGAAACTTCTTCCGTCTCTTGTTCCCAGCTCGGCTGAGCTCCACCGAGCTCCACCGAGCTCCACTGAGCTCCACTGAGCTGTGTTACCTTCCTCGCCGTATCCTCCGGAGCTCCCCATAGCTCACCGAAGCTGTACCGAAGCTTCGCCGAGCTCCGTCCTGCTTCATCTCGCTTTCCTTCGTCCCACCTCGTTCCACCTCTTCCCCGACGACCTTCTTGTTCCTTTTTCCTCCTTGACCCCGCGACCTTCTTGTTCCTTTTTTCCTCCTTGTCCCCCGTGGTCTTCTTGTTCCTTTGTTATTCTCGTCGTCCCGTGGTAGCCAAATACCACACCGTTACCGTGATTCCCAACGCCCATGTGATTGCTGACGCAACCATGGCTCCTATCAACATGTCATTGTTGATTCTTGACATTAGCCCCCTTTCCAGGGCCGAGGCTCCGACGAGGCTTCTTGGGTCTGATAGGTGAGTGGATTCCTGAGTTCGTCGGTGATTGGGAATGGGTTGGGGACCCGGGGTTAGAGGATAGTAGGGTGACCGGGGCTCTGGTTCGGGAGGTCGTTCCGTATCGAGGGTCTGCGTTGGTGGAATTTCCCTCTGAGAAGAGGATGCAGGGAGGTTGGGTTTTCTGGGTTCTTCTGGGTTGGGTAGCGTCGTGTGGGTTTCGTCGTAATTGGTGAGTTCGGGGATTCTCGCGGGGATTCGGCATCGTGAGGAGTGTTGGGTTAGGTTGACGAGGAATCCGCATTGATGGCAGATGCGTCGTCCTTGTTGCCATCGTCGGCAGGCCTTTCGGGGGTTAAGTCGTTGGGTTCGGATGACTTCGTCGAGTTCGGGGGAATGCGTTTCGCCACAGTAACAGTGGTCCGTCGGGTATCCGTTTTCTCCGGGAGGATTATAGGGGTTTTTCTGATTTTTTTGTTCTTGGTGAGTAGTACACTGGTCTTCGCGACAGAAGGTCCAGTGCAGGTTTTCGTGGGGTATATCGAAGAAAGGTAGGGAAAAGGTCAGATCGTGGTTCCGGACCATCGTCTCTTCCGAGGAGGTGTACTCCTGCGGGGAATCGTTTCTCATTGCTAGTTTTTAGGTGCTGGTTTTCGGGGGTATTTCCGGTGGAAGTCCTGGATGGCTTCTGGGGAGTTGTCGAAGTTGCCGGAGGGATACCAGGTCTTATCCTCGTCGTGGAATCCCTTCCACTTGACCTTATACTGTAGTTGTTTTCGGTAGTAACGGGAGTCAATTATTTCTTCGACTTCCCACTCTTGTTGTCCATCCACGATGATCGCCGGAGGAGGGGGTTTGGTGTGTCCGGGGATAGGGGAATACTTCGTTGTGGTGGGTTCTAAGAGGGAGAGGTGAAAGACAGGGTGGATTTTTACGCTGGGGGGAAGTTCGAGTTTATATGCTTTTGTTCCTATTTTTTCGAGGATGGTGTAGGGCCCTAATAGTTTGTAATCCAATTTATTCGAAGGGCGGGTTGTTTTTATGAACTTCCTTTTTAGCCATACCTTATCTCCTTTTCTTAGAATGGGGTCGGGTTTCCTTTTCTTATTTGCCTGTTCCGCTTGTTCGGCCTGTGCCCATTGTATTTCTGTACGTAGTTGATTTTGTAGATTATTTAATGAGGTAACATAATCTAATACATCGGGGGTGGGGGTTTTTTCTGTACTAAGGTCCGGTTGAAATCTCGGGTGATATCCATAGTTTGCGTAGAACGGAGTAATCCCTAGGGTTTCGGATTTGGTATTGTTGTAACAAAACTCGGCAATGGGCAACAGTGTTTTCCAGTTATCTTGCTGGTAATTACAATATGCTCGTAAATATTGTTCCAGCGTAGCATTCGTTCTTTCTGTCTGCCCATCCGTTTCGGGATGAAATGCTGTACTGAGGTTCCGAGTTGTTCCCATAGCTTCCATTATTTGTTTCCAAAATTTCGAGGTAAACAACGACCCTCGGTCAGATACGATACTGTTGGGGAGGCCATGGGCTCGTACTATGTGGGTGATAAATCCTTCGGCTAAGTCTTTCGGACCCATCGTGTCGTTGCATGCAACAAAGTGGGCCATCTTGGTGAGTCGATCCACTATAACCCACAACGAATTACTTCCTTCCGTTTCGGGTAATCCGGTGATAAAGTCCATGGATATGGAGTCCCATGGTCTCGTTGGTAGTTGTAATGGTTTGAGGAGTCCGAAGGGGGCATGGCGGATTGGTTTTATTCGTTTGCACGTGTCGCAGTTGTCTACGTACCTCTGTACGTATTGACGCTGTTGTGGCCAGTAGTATTTTCTGGAGAGGAGCTCAAGTGTTCGAGCTCGCCCTGGATGACCCGCGACGAGTGCATCGTGGTGATCGTGGAGGATTTGCAGACGGAGTTCGTCATCTTGAGGTATCCAGATACGTCCCTCGTATGTCAATAACCCGTTCCTTTCCTCGCACAGTCCTAGTGCTACCTTGTTATCTTGTCGTTCGCCGCTTCGTAACTTCTTTAGGATGTCTCGTATTTCTGGATCAGTCGTCATTTTTGTTTTTATTAATTTTATTATATCCCCATCTTTTTCGATGTTTACTATCTCGGTGGTATTGACAACGAAAGTTTGTTCCGGGAGTAAAATGCGGTCCTTGTTTTGTCGATGTTTCGCCTCCCCTTCCCAGGGCGAGTCTCCTGACTCGCGAGAAAGGATGTCCGGTTTTCCAGCCAATTTGCCCGGTCTATACACGATGCGGAAGTCATAATTGGCAAGTACTTCTCCCCAGCGTGCCTGGCGTAAATTGAGATCTTTTTTTGTTTGCCAATACTCCAGGTTTTTGTGGTCCGTCAGTATTTTGATTTGTTGTTGGGTACTTTTGCAGTAAGTTGCCCATTTTTGTAGACTTTCCACAATTGCGAGTAATTCTTTATCATGTATGTCATAATTTCGTTCGGCATCCTTTAACTTTCGGGAGAAGTATCCAAGCGGATGTAGCACACCGTCCGAGTCTGGTTGGGAGCAGACCGCACCGATAGCGTAATCGGATGCGTCTGTTTCTAGGGTAATGGGTTGGCTGGGTTCGAAATGGCGTAAGATGGGTTGGGTTATCATGGCGAGTTTAATGTTGTCAAACGCTTCCTGTGTCGCATCGTCCCAGACGAAGGGTGTATCTTTTCGGATGAGTTTCGTGAGCGGTGTGGTAATTTTGCTGAAATCTCGTATGAACCTTCTATAGAAATTTGCAAAGCCAAGGAAGCTTTGGATTCCTTTTACGTTCGTTGGTTCTTTCCATTCTTTTACCGCTCTAACTTTTTCCGGGTCCATCGAGATTCCTTCTGGGGCGATGATGTATCCGAGGTATTCCGTTTTGTGCGTGTGAAATTCACACTTTGTTGCTTTTAGTTTGAGGCCTACGTCTCGGATTCGTGTTAGGATTAGTCGTACATGGTCACGATGTTGTTGCAAATTGTCGGAGTAAATTAAAATATCATCTAGGTATGCGATACAAAATATGTCGAGATAGTCGCTGAGTACTTCATTCATCCAACGCTGGAATGACGCTGGTGCATTGGTCAATCCGAAAGGCATTACTAGGTATTCATAGAGACCGTATTTCGTCCGAAAAGCGGTTTTCCATTCATCCCCCTTGGCTATCCGCAAGTTGTGATATGCGTCTCTTACATCTAACTTGGTGTAGATTTTTGCTTTTGATAGTCGATCCAAGGCTTCTCCAATCAATGGCAGCGGAGTTCGGTCTTTGATGGTTATGGCATTAAGCCCCCGGTAGTCCACGCATAAGCGGAGCCCCCCGTCTTTCTTTTTTACAAAATGGATTGGGGCCCCCGCCGGGGAGGTTGAGCTTCGGATCCAACCCTTTTCCAAGCTACTATCGATATATTCTTTCAGTGCTTGAAGTCGGTTTTCGTCAAGAGCTCGCAATGGTTCGAACGGCGGTGATTTATTCTCAAGTAAGGGGATTTCATGGTCTTGGCGTCGATGTGGCGGTAGGACGGTTTTGTTGTTGTCTCCGAACACTGCTAGATGGTCGTGGTATTCCCTCGGTACGATTTTTTCTGGTGTTTGTTGTGCCGGGGAGGTGGCTTTCTCGGCGTCTTTCTTGTCCTCTGGTACGTTATTATAACGTTCGTTCGACTCATTTATGAAGAATATCTCCTCGTACGCGGAAGAAAGTTCGCTCAGCGAGTCTTCCTGGTCCTCGTGGCTTTTGTTTCCTTTGCCTTGTGTTGTTTGTACGAGGTCCCGTTGGTATTGCCGTATTGCTGATTCTTCGGGAATAGTTTTGGCGTGTGGTGATTGTTCCAAGCAGTATTTTGCACATTTCTCGGAGTTGAACGTTACTCTTCCTTCCTTCCAATCAATGTTTGGATTGTGCTTTTTTAACCATGGTAATCCCATTATTATCGGTGAGTTCCCAATAGTGATGCAGTGGAGTTTTATGTCTTCGTGATGATTGTTGATGGTTAACTTAACGGTGGTGTCGTGGGTCACTGGCCCACTTGCAATTTCTCGTCCGTCAACTGCGAGGACTCTTCTTGGGATTGTTTTTTTATTTAGGGGCAGTTTGATTTGGTACGCGTAATCTTGGTCAATGAAATTTTCTGTAGCCCCGCAGTCGACCATGGCGGTTGTATGGTGTGTCTTGTTATTTTTTCCTTGAATAGTGACTTCCAAGATAATTTTTTCGTCCCGTTGATATCGTCCTATGCTTGATATTATGAGGGGGCGATCGGGGGGTTTTGGTTCGATGTTCTTTTTCCCCAGGAGCGGCGTCGGACTTCTTACTCCTGGGGATCCTCTTTTCCCGACTCGTCTTCTTGTACCTCTTCGCTCAGCATTGCTTCGGCTGCACGGTAGGTTCTTCTTGGAGGATAAGGTTTTTTGTTCGGGCAGCGAGCGGAAAAATGTCCTGTCTTCCCACAGTTGAAACACTCATTGTTTCGTCTTCTCTTTTCTTCTTCCATGCGGTCCTTTCCTCTCGTTCTTCGGGTTGCATCTAATTCCATCGGTGTAGGGTCGGACATGTGGTTTTCATGCATTCGGGGGTGGCTGACATGGGTATCACGGAATTCTCGGTAGTACTGGTTGTCGTTTCGAGTTCGAAGGGTTCGGAAGTTGAACAATCTATTGTCGAGGGCAATGGATTTGTTTACGTAGTCCGTGATATTGCGTGGTCTGTCATCTAACAGGGCGAGTTGTCGTTGTACTTCCATGTTCAATCCGTCATGGAACTGATCAATGTACATTGAGTCGTTATAATCCAAATCCGCCATTAGTCTTTGGAAATCGGCCCAATAGGCAGCAGCAGAGCGGTTTCCTTGCTTAATGTTTTTGAATTTTCGCCGTGCTACTTCCTTGCTGTCGGCTTCTCCGAAGGCTCTTCCAATAGCTGTTTTGAAATCTTTCCAGGTTTCATACTTACTTACGCCCTCCTCTTTCATTGATGGTTCGATCCATGCCCAGGCGTTTCCCCTACACCTGGCGCTGGCATAATTGACTTTTTTCGCATCCCTATCGAATTTGCTCGGTTCACAGTTGAACTTGAGCTCACATTGGATAAGGAACGCTCTTAACTTGGCTCTTTCGCCGTAATAGAGCTCGGGGTCTTCGATCTTAGGTTGACTGGACGGGGGAGGTTGATACAACTGTTGCAAGAGGGTTTGCAGTTGATCGGTCGTCATCTGGACGGGGGGAAGGGAGGCTCCCGCAGTTCCGTGAGGGGTCGTCATTCCGGAGTTATCTTCTTCGTTCGTTGTTGGGGACTAGGGTCTCGAAGGTTGTTCTGGCGTCACTGGGCTGGCTGGTCTGGCGTAATCGCTGATAGCTTCGCCGAGATCTCGTAACTGGAAGGGATCCAGGGTTTTTTCTTGTGCGGACGGTCGTTCTTTGGGTGTGTCGGGTACCTCGGGGGGAGACGCAATCAAATGTTAGGTACGCCACGCAGATATCGATATCTGAGGGAGGCGACACACAAAGGTACGTCGATTCTTTCGTTGGTACCTATCAAGGTAGGCTGGCTGTCTTCTTGGTAGCGTGGCCGGTTGGGAGGGAGAAGTGATAGGTGATGATGGAAGGGGTTAGGGTTGGGGGCTCTGGGGTTTTTGCGTGATCTCGTTCAGCACACGGACAGACAATCTTTGAGTGGTCAAGGTAAGTTGGGGTGAAAGGTAATTGATTGCGTGAAGACTAAATACAGCGTTCCCCCCTTCTCCTTTTATATATCCATTAATCTCCTCCTTTTCCTCGTAACCCGAGGGGCTCATGCCCAGCAGTCCGACCCCCGGAGCTTCCCATAATTCCCGTAAGTCTTCACGCCCCTTTGTTTCCCATACTAACTAACTAATAATAATTACAAACATATACCTGCTAAATAATCGCGTATCCTTTTTCTGGTTTCTTCCTATTTCTCCTCGCCTTCCGAAACGCGCGCCTCGCTTTCCTAATCCTACGCGAGCTCTCGCGCAGCTCCGTATTCGATCCACCTTCGCGCGTCACCTTCCCGTCGCTCCCTCCTCCGCTCCTTGCCGAAACTTCTTCCGTCTCTTGTTCCCAGCTCCACCGAGCTCCACCGAGCTCCACCGAGCTCCACCGAGCTCCACTGAGCTGTGTTACCTTCCTCGCCGTATCCTCCGGAGCTCCCCATAGCTCACCGAAGCTGTACCGAAGCTTCGCCGAGCTCCGTCCTGCTTCATCTCGCTTTCCTTCGTCCCACCTCGTTCCACCTCTTCCCCGACGACCTTCTTGTTCCTTTTTCCTCCTTGACCCCGCGACCTTCTTGTTCCTTTTTTCCTCCTTGTCCCCCGTGGTCTTCTTGTTCCTTTGTTATTCTCGTCGTCCCGTGGTAGCCAAGTACCACACCGTTACCGTGATTCCCAACGCCCATGTGATTGCTGACGCAACCATGGCTCCTATCAACATGTCATTGTTGATTCTTGACACACCGAATACCTCGACAGATTTGAAACTGAATGGAATCGTCTCTACAACCTGACCACCGGCGCAAAACCCTCCGACAGTTATCGCAAAGCTTTCCGTTTGTTCCTGGAAGAAGACAAAGCCAAAAGGGATTTTCTCCTCGGTTTCCTTGTGAACCACCACAGCAATGTTGTGGACAATCTCACAACCAAAGATGACCTTTCCTACTCAGATGTAGTTCTCAAACTGCACTCCCTTTCCTCCATGGAAATTCAATCGGTTGCCCTGAAAACTTACCAGTCCAAGGGTCAAGGGAAAAGAAGATCGAAAATTCTGGTGGTAATTCAACCAAGGAATGCACCTACTGCAGGAAACACCACCTCGGAAATCCAGTCGGTCATACCTGGAATGAATGTCGGAAGCTGAAAGCAAAGAATGAGGAAAAGAAGAAGGAAAAGAAAACTGAACAAGCCAACATTGCAAAAGAAGAAGTCTCTGCACATGCTCTAGCGACAACCAAAGTCAGTAACCCCTCCATCACCCATACCTGGATCTTCGACACCGGCGCAAGCTCACATATGACGTCCAATAAAGAATGCTTCGAATCACTCTCAGCGCATCGAGGAACTGTAAAGATTGGAAATTCCCAATGCCTACAAGTTGAAGGAAAAGGTACTGTTATTTTAAACAGTATACTTCCAAATGGCACAATCTCTCCAATACGCTTGAATGAAGTGCTCTTTGTACCAGATTTGGACTGTTCATTGTTCTCTTGGCTCTCGGTTCGTGGGAAAGGTTACAACATGATTGATGATGGAAAAGGCATTGAACTTCGGAGGAAACATGATGGATCACTCGTTCTGTGTGCCAATTTAGTTGGGATCTTATTTTATATTCCTGAATATATCGACTATGCTCACAAGACAACCTTCATGCACTGGCATTCCGCCTTTGGACATGTTGCACCCTCGGCTCTTCGACATTCAGAATATTACAAGGATGGACACCTAATTCCTACGGCTCCAAACAATTTCCATCGTGAACCATGCATTCTTGCCAAATCAACACACTCAGCTCCCGCAGCAGTCATTCACCGAGCAACTAGAAAATTGGAATTAATTCACTCCGACCTTTCAGGAAGATTTCCGGTACCTTCCTATGCAGGAAATCAATATTACATGACTATTGTTGATGATTTCACTCGGGCCACCTGGGTATATTTCCTCAAACTCAAGTCAGAAGCTATTCCTATTCTTAAAAACTTTATTGTTATGTGTGAACGGCAATACAATTTAAAAGTTATGAGAATAAGAACAGATAATGGCGGGGAATATGTCAACAAAGATCTCCAAAATTTCCTGAAGGAACTCGGAATAATTCATGAACCAACACCACCTTATTCTCATGAATCCAATGGAGTTGCTGAACGACTCAATCGCACAATCATGAATATGGTCCGAGCAATGCTTGTTAATCTCGATAAAAGATTATGGCAAGAAGCTGTCCATACTGCAGTTTATTTCAAGAATAGATTGCCTCACTCAGCGGTCAAGGATCAGACCCCCTATGAGGCATTTCGCGGTGAAAAACCCACGATCCATCACCTTCAGCCCTTCGGAAGAGAGTGCTACATCCATATACCAGTTGAGAAGCGAGCTCCTGGTAGTAAGCTGCTTCCACGTGCTGAAAAAGGTATCTTCGTTGGATATACCGACAGCATACACATTTACAAGGTGTTTGTTCCCTCTAGAAAACATCTTTTTACCTCCCGTGAGGTTATATTCCCTACCTCTAATTCAGAAGGGGATTTTTCGCCTACTTTGACCAACCATCAGCAGCTCCAGCAATATATCCCGAAATCCACACCCCCTTCCTCTTTAAGTACTCCTCTATCCATACCACTGAACCCAGAAGGATTTCCCTCACGAAGACACTGGCAACAATGGTGCTTTCGGAATCCGAAAGAAGCAACAGCATGGTTCAACATGGGTGTGCCAATGTTCATGCAGTATGGTATCCTGGACTTAAGAAAGAGGATGGAGATGAATATTTACGGATACAAACTGGACGCAACTTTACTCCTCATCCTGAGCATAATTTCATTAATCCAATCGATGAAGAATCTACAACATCATTACCATCTTCACCTGTAATTAAATCTGAACAGCCCGATGATGTGACGCCCAACAACTCACAGAGGTTTTCACCAATGGATCTTGATACACCATATGGCTCACAACTTGCACCCACGGATGTTCAACCTTCAACTTCTCCTCCACAAGCTCAACCTATCATTCAGCAGCCTGTTCAACAACAAACACGTTTTGGACGCATTATCAAACCCCCTATTCGTTATGGATTTGATCTACCTGCGCCACCAGGAAAATTCCCTGAACCGGCACCAATTCCAAATGATAACCATGGAGAAGACGATGAAGATACTATCCTTGTGGCAACAGCTCTTACATCTGCCTCTGAAATCGAACATGAGTTCCCCAGAACTGTTAAGGAAGCCATGTCTCGCCATGATGCAGATAAATGGGTCGAAGCCATGGAAGATGAACTGGATTCCCTCAAAAGGAATGATACTTGGGAAGTTGTTGACAAACCTACCAACAGAAAGATAGTCAATTGCATGTGGATTTTTCGAATAAAATACAACTCTGATGGAAGCCTTGATCGATACAAGGCAAGACTTGTTGCACGCGGTGACTCTCAAGTTGCTGGCACAGATTATGATGAGTTATTCGCCCCTGTTGTACGATTCGACTCCCTGCGACTCCTACTGGCAATTTCAGCATCTGAGAAATGGAGGCCTCGGCAACTGGATGTTAAAACAGCATTTCTCTATGGTCACCTCAAAGAAAAAATCTATATGCACCTTCCTGAGCGGCGGAAAATTGACGGAAAAGTATGCAAATTAAAACGGTGTCTCTACGGCCTGAAGCAATCTCCCAGGGAGTGGTATGCCAGGCTTACCAACTACCTCCTTCCCTACGGATTTGCTATCGCAAATTTCGACCCATGTGTTTTGATTCACAATAGTGGTAAACTCTTTATAGCCATCTATGTGGATGACATTACGATTTTTGGGGCTAGCAATGATCACACTGAAAGGATCATCTTAGCTTTGAAGACAGAATTCGAAGTTAAAGATCTGGGTGTCCTTCATTGGCTTCTAGGAATAAAAATTGAATTCACGGAACAGGCTATTACTCTTTCCCAGGAAACCTACATCGACAAAGTCCTCGAACGCTTCGGTATGAAGGATTGTAACCCTGTCTCAACTCCTCTCGATCCAAATGTACAACTTCGAGCCGGACTACCTGAAGAACGGATAAACAACATCTCCCTCTACCAGCAAATAATCGGCTCTCTGATGTACGCAGTTACCGGGACAAGACCTGATATCGCCTATGCAGTTACACACCTCTCACAGTTCAATTCATGCCCAACCAAGGTACATCTGTCCGCCGCTAAAAGAGTCCTGAGATATCTCAAAGGAACAAGAAATCTTAAACTCACCTATCAATATGGAAAATCCCTCTACCTCGAAGGATTTTGTGACGCATCTTATGGTAATTGCCTGGATACTCGAAGGAGCTTTTGGGGATACCTGTTTCAACTTGGAGAAGCAACCATAAGTTGGCGGTCTCGAAGACAACGCTCTGTTGCCACCTCAACAACCGAAGCTGAATATATGGCCCTCTCTATGACCTCGAAACACTATCTCTGGACAACTAGAGCTCTTGCTGAACTCCTGCATCACGATATCCCAGCTGCGATTCGTAGTGATAATTCAAGTGCTATTGACATTGCACAAAATCACAAACTGAACGACCGGAGCAAACATGTGGATATGCATTACCATTCCATTCGAGAACTCATCGAAACCGGTCAAGTCAGAGTCATCCACATTGATGGTAGAAACAATTTGGCAGATATATGTACCAAGGCAGTTACACAGGGAGTTAGCGAGCATCTCCGTTCTCGAATCTTTGGGACAGTGACAAGTGAGAGGGGGTGTTAAAATTATGGTAGAAATGACTTTTGCTTCAAGTGTTGATTTTTGGTTTCACTATCACGGGCACTTGCCACTTGCATCTTCACGTCATGCTCTCACCATGTATTTTTCTTTATCTTATCTGATTTCTTTTTCGTTGCTTCTAGATGTTTCTTTCTTACTCGATGTATGTTAGTTTTCTGTTTGCTTCCACGGCATTCCATGCCTATGACATCATCAGGTTCTAGAGGTTTCTACCCGCTTCCAGACATATCTAGTAACTTCGATGTAAAGACTCAGAGTCCGGCTTGTCGTCGACAACCTGAGTCAATCCAAACTATGTATGTAACTATTTTCAGACTTGGCAGGCAGAGGTCTCAGGTATTTATACCCGCTCCCTCTCCCTCCAACGAAAAACAACACAACAATTCAATCTACAACAAAAACCTCCTCAATTCAAACATCTATAGTGATCTTAAAACCTACTCCTCTCGTCGTCAAAACCCTCTCCCTGCACAAATACCCTCACAGGTATTGCTCCTCTGCTGTGCACAACCTATCACTCGTTCATTAAAGGCATCGACGAAAAATGGGATGCGGAGAATATCAACGGATGGGATGGGAATGTCGGCGTCTTCGTGGTGAGGGTGCGTAAGGCGGGGTTGACTGCCCTGCGCTGCGTCAAGCCAAAGAAACAGACCGTGATTGTCGACAAGCGCTCCGGAGAAGGTCCTCCCTGCTACTACTTTGGAGCAGACAGGATTGTTGATGACGCCCTTGGGGGTGATTTATTTATTTATTTATTTGTCATACACGCTTGCAACGGTAAGGTTATGGCGGGTACTACTTTAAGGCACAATGCTGACCATCGGGAGTGACTCCGATGGCCACTGGGTACGCCACAGAGCGGTCTATCTAAGTTTCTGGCAGTAGTCGCCTCTGTCTTTCTGTCTGTGTCTGTCCATCTCGTTATTGTGTCCGTGAGCCCTGTTTGCTCTAGTGTCTTTCCTCCACCCTTCCCCAGTTTCTACCGCCTGAAACTCTGATAATAATAAGGGAAGTAAAGGGAAACAAAGGAAATGAGAAAGTACAGAAACACACCCATCCCCGGCTCCTTGACTTTCCCATCTCTCCTCTCCCTTTTCGTCATTCTTGATACAAAGGAAAACATAATGTAAGAGAAAAGTTAGAACATGTAGCAAATCCTCCCTTCTTCGAATCCGTCTTTGTCCCGTCCTATTGACAGTTCGCTTCTGGTTTAATTACATTCTGGTGTTTTTTCTTCTTGTTTTTTTTTTTTTTTTTTTTTTTTTTTTTTTTTGTTTTTTTTTACAGGTGTTCTTCATCGGGGTCAGTTAACGTACCCCAATCTGCCATTGTGAATCTGTGTTCGGGTGAGTGTCTCTCCGCTACAGGGGTACTTAACTGTGTGTGTGCCCATTCCGCAGTTGCGAGCTTCGTTTCAGAGATAATAGTGGTCAGGGCTTGAATTCCGTGTGGCGTGTGGAGGATCATCTTGAGTTGTAGTTGTCGGTGCCGTGGTAGTTTAAGTTGTCGGCGGAGGTTAATACGGTGGGAGGTAAATATGGGGCAGGCCAGGATCAGGTGGCGTGGGGTTTGAGGTGGGTGGAGGGGCCATGTGCATGAGCGGGAAGGGTATTGTTCGGAGGGGGGGTGTGCCAGGCTGTTGAGAAAGTAACCATGTCCTGTTCGGAGGCCAAGTATCGCCGTGGATATCTTTCGGGGCACTGATGTGTACGCTTCATCAAGCTTCCGCTTGAATGGTGCATCGTATGTCTTTGGGCGGGTGGAGGAGGTGTACCAGGTGACCCAATCATGGATGTGAGCTTCATGGATGCAGCGTCGCAGCCATGACAAGGAGATTGTCGAGTTCGGTAGGGGGTTTCTTTCAGTTGCCAATTTTGCCAGGCGATCTGCTTCATCGTTGCCTGAAATGTCGGCGTGGCCTGGTACCCAGTGAAGGTGCACTGTGGAGTTGGTTCGTGTGAGGAGGGTTTGACAGGTGTGGTGGATGATGCCGGCAGTTTCCCGTCCTGGGCCTGGCGAGAGGTGAGAGGAGCCGATGATGGCTGCCTGGTTGTCGGTGAAGATGTGTATCTGGCGGTTGTGGAGGTTGAGGCGTCGAAGGTGTATGGCGCAGGAGAGTAGGCTTTCCGAGATGGCTTGAAGTTCCGCGTCAAAGACTTCGTTTGTGTTGGACATGGGGAAAAGGGCCTGTATTTGTTTGTCGAGGCCGTAGGGAATGGAAAAGCTGGCTCCGGTCTTGTCGTTGAGTTGGGAGCCATCCGTGTATACCACGATTTCGTTGGGTGTTGTTCTGAGGGAGTGTAGGAGTGCAAGGTGTTCAGTAGCTGCGTCCTCCTTCTCGCTCGTGGAGATGGTTGTTGTCAGAGGGGGTGGTTTCCATATTGAGGGGTCTGGTTGCGCCGTGTTCTCAACTGTGCTAGTGGGGGATAGCCATGGTCTCATCAGAGTGAGGATGCTTGTGAGACCGGACGGGGGGCGCGTGTGACCATGCCAGTCACAGTCATACTCGTTGGAGGACATAATGGCGTGTTCGAAGTGGCCTGGGGTTGGGTAGGAAGAGGGGCAGCGGGAAATGACGGGGTGGGTAGGGGGCAGGGAGAGGAGACCGAGGGCATATTTTCGTTTCTTGTTGTTGAGTCTGATCTTAACCGGTGGGAGGGCCGCTTCGTTGTGCAGGGCCGTAATTGGGGTTGATGTGAAGGCGTTGAGGATTTTGCGTAGGGCGGTGTTTTGTTGTCGTTGTAGCTTGGATTCCAGCGTTTTCTGATTTGATCACCATATCTCTGAACCGAAGTCGGATCTGGGTTGGACACATGCACGGTAAAGTGTTCTTGTAGCGGAGGGGGACAGACCAGTTTGATATCGCACAAGGCTTCTTAGGGCGTTAAAGGACCTGGATGCGGCTGTCAGTCTAGTATTTACATGGTGAACAAAGGAAAGTTTTCTATCAAAGTGGATACCAATCCACCGGACCACATCTTTCTTTCCGCCTTTTGTGCCTGGTTGGACTATTGTGCCGTTGGGAAGTCTTACACATGTTTGAGGGGTGGTGTCGTCTTTTTGCGATCTGTGGAAGTGGAGGAGTTCTGACTTGGAGTCGTCGAATGCCACAGCGTTGTTGTTGGGCCATTCGAAAGCTGTTTCTGCGGCCTTCTCAAGGGCCCTTAAGTTAGATTCTCTGGATGTACCCTGTGTGACTAGAGCGACGTCGTCGATGTAGCTGGGTGTCCAGATGCTAGGGTAGATTGATGATAGATTGTCGAAGAGCGGTCGCAGGTATAGGAGGAACAGGATTGGTGAGGCGGGTGATACCTGGGGCATACCGGTTCGGGTGGCTCGTTGTTCATCGGTATATCCGTCGAAGGACAGGGCTGTCGTTCTGTCCTGCAGGAAGGATGCGCACCATGATACTGTAGGCAGTGGGCATCCCAGAGATGTCATTGTAGCGAGGAGGCGTGTGGCGGATACATTGTCGAATGCACCTCTGACATCGAGGAATAGGGCGGAGGTTATGAGTTTGTTTTTGTGGCCAACCTCAACATCGTGTGTCAGGGCCATTGCTGCATCGATGGCTGATCGCTTGGGTCGTCCTCCAATTTGATCTCTGTGGAGGATGTGGTGTGTTTCTGCTAGTTGTCCTAGACGGGTCGCCATTAGCTTTTCTAAAATCTTTCCCATGCAGTTTAGCAGCGCGATCGGGCGATAGGCCTTCACAGAGCTGTAGTCAGGTTTGTTTGGCTTTGGTATCACCACTGTAGTAGCCTGTCTCCAGCAGCGTGGTTGATATCCAACTCTGCCAAGGGTAGCGTATAGACGGTGGAAATCTTCCGGGATGGTAGTGTAGGCTTGTCGAAGGCACAGGAATGGGATGCCATCTGGGCCAGGGCCCTTCTTCGGTGCTGAGCTGAAGATGGCCGATTTGACTTCGGCTTCCGAGAACGTGTTCCATTTGATTGGGGGTTTGTTGTTGTGGTGGGGTTGAGGGGGGGCGTCTGGTGGGGGGGGGAAGAGCGCCTGAAAGGCTTGAACTTTGCCGGCAAAGTCTGTTCGGAGGGCATTGGGTTGTGTAGTTGTGTCTGTGATTGGCGGGGTGAGCTGGGCGCGGCGAGGGTTAGTGTAGCGGAAGGCAGCCCATATGTCAGCTCCTTTTGCTTGAGACAGGTACTCCTTCCATAGGCTGTCTTTTGCATCTCGAACGGCCCGGAAGTGGTGGTTACGTTTGCTTTTGAACTGGGCGTGGTCATCTGGGTGCCTTGTGCGCTTCCAGACCCCTTGAGCCTGGTTCATTTCTTTCCTGGTGGTTGTGAGATCGTTGGTCCACCAGCGTTTGGATCTGGGGGAATGTTCGATGGCTGGAGTAGATTGCTCGGCTGCTGTGGCTATTGTTTGTTGAAGGGAGGCGGCCCATTCGTCCAGGTTGATGGTAGTAGGATTACTTTGCAAGTGTGACCACCGGGGTCGGAGGGAAGATGCGAGTCGCGTGAGGATGGCAGCGAATTCATCCCAGTTGGTCTTTTTCCAGTTCAGTCGTGGTTTGGGGTTGGAAAGCTCAACATCTGGGTGTTGCGACTGTATTTGGAACCGGATGACCTCATGGTCTGAACCTGTTGCCGCTTCCTCATCGACTGCCCAGTTCCGTACTTCGTTCGCCATTGAGGGTGTAGAGAGTGTCAGGTTCAGGACCGAGGATCCATGGCCATTGCGGTAGTGGTATGTTGGTGTGTCTGGTGTGTTAGCTAGGTGCCAGCCTGCTTCTTCAATCAGGTAAACCAGCTCGTCCGCGCGTGTCATCCTTGTGAGATGAGAGTTCCACAGTGCATGATGGGCATTCATGTCACCTGTCAGGACGCAGCGGTGGGGCAGAGTGAGTGGGGTAAATGAGCGTGGGAGGGTGTATTGTTTGGAATCTTGTTCCCATTCGTTGTAAATGTTAAGTAGGTAAAAAGTGGGGATGAGGGGGGTGTGTATTTCAAGGACCTGGAGATCCGGGTCCGCACAGATGTCAGGGCGTGGAGTAACATGTAAGTGAGGGTTTAGTTTCGAAATGTACGCCATCGTTCTGACAACTGTGCGGTTGTTCGCTGGGGGTATGAGGAGAAGGAAATCTGGGTGTGTTGTGGCATATGTGGGGTTTTTGATATCAGCTTCCTGTATCAGAATGATGTCTGCGGTCTTGCCGGCAGAGTTCAAAAGGGAGTTAAGGGCGATGGTGCTTCTATTAATGTTGTGGGATATTATTCGTAGGGTTGCCGCGGAAGAGTTGTAATTACTCATCGGTGGTCATATTGGTGTCAGAGGGTAGGTCAGAGGGCTTGTGGGCGGTTCTTGTTCTTTGCCAGTCAGTTCTTATGACTTCCAGGCGGGAGGGGCATTTGGGGTGGAATGCAGGGTGAGCTGTGTTGTCTTGGTTTGAATCAGTGCAGTTTCTGCATTTGACATTGACATGGGGGCATAGCCGTCCAGTCTTGGTCGGACATTCAGCACATTGATGTAGGTCGGTGGAATGCGGCCCGGCACAAAGGGCACAGGTGGGGTGGGAAATAGAGGGGCAGACAGCGTGGTGGTGTCCGAAGGTAAGGCAGCGACGGCATTGGTCAGTGGGGCGGGCTGAGTGATATTCAGTGACCTTCCTCTGCTCATAGCGTACAATAACCTTGGTTCTCTTCAGCCTTTGTGCATCCTCATTGGTTTTAAGGGCGATCATAACGCTTGATGCAGCCTTGCCAATGCGCTTGTCAGGGTGGGTTATGTATCGGGGGGGTTGGGCGAGCTGGATGTCATGGTTGCGCTCAATGTCAGATTGGAGAGCTTGCATACCATCAGGGGTGTCGGGGTAGTGTCACGGCACACGGCTGACGAGCCGTTGTGTTGTTGCGTCATCATTGTGTTGTCGTGGTTGTTGATTGACATCGTGCCGTTGTCTTGCCGTGTTGTGTTGTGTTGCTGTTGTGTTGTTGTGTTGTTGTGTGTGCCGTGCCGTTGTGACTGATAGACTGATTGATGATGGATGACGTACCACGAGCTGGAGAGCTGTGGCGTCGCAGGTGAATTGATGGAGAACGGAAGCTTCATGTAGCGATGTTGGATGACGGCCCAGCAAGAGTGCTGGCCGCCCCTTTGTACATAAGGAGGCTTGCCTCCCCGTTGTCGAGTTCTCCATCGAACGTCTTGTGTCTTTCCCTTGCTCCTAATAAAGACTTCTTCTTCCAAGTCCTACGTCACTCTTGTCCTTGTCCCTGTTCCTGTTTCGTGTGCCGTCCGTCTGACGAGCACTTCGGTCCTTGTCCTTCCGTTTCCCGTCCTGGAACCCGCCTAGTCCCTCTTGCCGGTTGTGTTCAGTGTGATCTTTGAACGTCCGTTCCTGGTTCCCTAACGTTACGTTCGATCGAATAATTATTCAACCAACACGCATGAACCGCACCGGTTCTGCTTGGACCTACGCCTTAAAACAAGCCCTGGAAACCCACACCCTAAACGAAACCTTTGGAATCTCCGATCGATTCGCTGGCGCAGTGCGAAGAACCATCCGACGAGCAGAAAATCACTGCTACCTTGTGGTCCGCTGGGAACTCCAGGACTACACTTACCAGGAGCACATCCGCCACACCATCAGACTCAAGCCAATCCTCCGAGCCCGCCAGAATGCACATTAAGCTTATTGACGGAGGACACTGGCAGCAAATTGTGAACGCTGCCGCGATGACCCAGTTCCCTGACGGCCATGAACCGCTTACTTTCACCAAACAACTCGCGCAATCCATCCTAGACGCACAAGACCACCCCACGGGTTATCTCTTAAACGACCTCGCGGAAACCCCCGGCTCCCGTAACAGCACTCGGGTATCCAGCCCTGTCGCCTCCCGCGCCCCGGAAGCTCCCACCCCTGCCCCCATTCCCCCTGTCGTGATCCAGACTGGCTCCGTCCAGGTTTACCCAAACGGCCCTGAACCAGTGCCGCGAACCGCCGCACCCCCTACTACAGCCGCAGCCGCAGCCCCCGCCCCCGCTATAATCGCACCAATTCCAAGACCCCCCCCCCCCGAGACCCCGAAATCCTCCTAACCCCGGAGGAGCAAGCAGATACAAATGAAATCCACTACTACGAGAAGGAGCTCACCCGTCAGCGTGAACTCATCAACGCGCTACTCGCCTCCCCTGGCATCCGCGTGACCGGAGACAAAATCTCGGATCCGCCAACCTTCGACGGGTCCAACAGGGAGGACCTCCGCCGCTTTGTCTCCTTGCTTCGCATCAAGTTGGTGAGCGACGAACTACGCTTCCCAACCCCTCATAAACGGATTTCTTATGCCATGGGCCGCCTCCGCGGACGCGCCTTGGATCAGATTCTTCCTTATATCAAGGAAAATGGCAACCGCTGGGAACTCAACGACGTCGAGGACGTCATTAAAATTTTACAGCGTACCTTTGGAGACCCGGACGAGCGCGCAACGGCTCGTTTCAAACTACACAATCTCCGACAAAACAACCGCGGATTTTCGGACTATTATGCAGAGTTCTCCCGCCTAGTCGCAGAGTTAGGCTGGGACGAAGCCGCCACCATGGATGCCCTGCGTAACGGCCTGTCCCTCGAACTGCACGAAAAGTTGGTTGGCGCCCCGCCCACCGCCACGATGCACGAATTTGTTGACCAGTGCCAAAAATTGGACTCCCAATTGAGAGCACTTGAGAACCTCCGCAAGCTGCGCACCAACCGCGGCCAAGTTAAACCCACTACCACCGCCACCCCCGCCACCAGTCGCCCCACCCCCGCTACCCAAGCCACCACCGCCTCCTCCAGCAATCAAACCCCTGCCCAGGGACCCTGTCAGAAACTGTCGGCACAGGAGCGCGCGACCCGCCTGTCAGAAGGACGTTGCCTCTACTGCGGTGGCCTCGGCCACATGGCTGCGTCGTGCCCCGCCAAGACGAATGTTGAAGTGGCGAGCGTGGAATTATTGGATACTGAAGAAGAGGTGTCCGGAAAAGAATAAACCAGCTGCAAGAAGATGGCTCTGCCGCTGGTGGGAATATTATTGCTGATACATTGCTATTATCGGGCGCAAGTTTTACTGGAAAGTTAGAATGCAAACACCTTGTTCTCTCTTGCTCCTTGTTTTCCAATAACCGCTCCGTGAAAACAGTCGCGCTCGTTGACTGCGGCGCCACTGGTATCGCCTTTGTTGACCGCAATTTCGCCCGCCATCACAAACTCCCCCTAACCCCCCTATCCACCGCCCGAACGGTCGAAGTTATCGACGGCCGCCCCATATCCTCAGGAAAAATCACACACCTCGCCCAAGTAGAGTGTACCATCAATGGTCACTCGGAAACCCTTCCCATGTTTGTCACCAAGTTGGGTCACTACCCGGTGGTGTTGGGCATCCCCTGGTTGAAGAAACACGATGTAACAATAAGCTTCAGTTCCAACACTGTAAGCTTCGACTCCCAATACTGCCTAAGGAACTGCACCCCGTTGCCTGTAAGCACAACCGGTGTCGAGGTCCTGGACTCGAGGCCCCCTCCCGCTGTCCACGAGCCCGACACAAACCCCATGCCGGAGTTAGAAGACTCGGTCCCCGACCCCCCGGACGAACCCCCAATAGCGATCTCAAGTCTAACCATCTCCGACTTCAAAGAAATGGTAGAAGACGAAAGCCTGACAGTGTTCTCGCTATCGTTGGACGAGATCACCGTCGCCCTACAAGACAAGCCCCCCCCTCACGGATGAGGAACTGAAAGACATGATCCCCGAAGAGTATCATGATTACCTCGATTTATTCAAGGAGGTCAACGCGAATGAACTCCCCCCGCACCGACCCTACGACCACAAGATCCCACTGAAAGAAGGATTCGTCCCCCCCTTTGGCCCGTTATACTCGCTGTCACGCAACGAGTTGCAGACGCTGAAAACGTGGCTCGATGAGAATTTGGAGAAAGGATTTATACAACGCTCCAAATCATCAGCCGCCTCGCCGATATTATTCGTGAAAAAATCAGACGGATCCCTACGCCTATGCGTCGATTACCGAAGACTGAATGAAGGTACCGAGAAGAACCGGTACCCGCTGCCATTGATACAGGAAACGATGATGAATCTTTCCAAAGCTCAATACTTTACGACCCTAGATGTCCGCAGCGCTTATAACCTTATCAGAATGGCAGAGGGCGAAGAATGGAAGACGGCCTTCCGCACGAGGTACGGCCTATTTGAGTCGAAAGTGATGCCCTTTGGGCTCACCAACGCGCCTGCCGATTTCCAGGCATTTATAAATGATGTCCTGAGACCATACCTGGACCAGTTTTGTACGGCATACTTGGACGATATTCTCGTATTCTCCGAAACAAAGCCCGATCACACCGCACACGTCCGAAAGATCTTGGAACGACTCAAACAAGAAAAACTGGACTTGAAGCCAGAGAAGTGTAAGTTTGCTAAGGCAGAAGTACAGTACCTGGGCTACAACATCGGCCGCGACGGCGCGCGCATGATGGATTCCAAAGTAGCCACAGTGAGAGATTGGAAGGAACCAACCAATTTGAAACAGGTCCAAGAGTTCCTGGGTTTCGCGAATTTCTACCGAAGATTTATCAAAGACTACTCAAAAGTGGTCTCCCCTCTGACGGCTCTGACCAAAAAGAAAGATGGTAAAGCAATCCCCTTTACCTGGGGTAAAGATCAGCAAAGCGCCTTCGACCGACTGAAGGACCCATTTACATCAGCACCGATTCTCAAACACTTCGACTACGAGAAACCGATTGTAGTAGAAACAGACGCATCTGACTATGTGTCTGCTGGAGTTTTATCACAATACGACGACGATAACGTGTTACACCCCGTCGCGTTTTATTCCAAGAAGCATTCCCCGGCAGAATGCAACTATGAGATATATGACAGAGAACTACTGGCAATAGTTCGTTGTTTCGAGGAATGGCGTCCCCACTTGGAGGGCTCCGCCTTCCCTATAAAAGTATTGACAGACCACAAGAATCTCGAATACTTTATGACGACAAAGCTGCTGAACAGACGACAAGCACGCTGGTCCGAATTCCTGTCTCGGTTCAACTTTGTGATCACCTATCGACCAGGAACGTTGGGAGGAAAACCGGACGCCCTGACAAGACGAGCCGCCGACCTCCCGGGAGATGGAGACGAACGCATACTAGCGAACCAGCAAGCTGTTCTAAAGCCACAAAACTTCCAGTTGTGCATGACCCCGCCCATGAAACTTGCACCCTCCGAAGTAGACCTCCTGTTCACAGAGGGCTACAAGACAGATTCATTCCCCAACCGAGTGTTGGGAATGCTGGAAGACGGTACACAAATCTGTAAGGACATATCACTCGCCGATTGCTCCGTGTTGGAAAACAGATTGTACTACCGAGACTGCCTCTATGTCCCCGCGCTGGACAAATTACGATTGAAACTACTACAAGATCACCACGACCCCCCCACCATGGGACACCCGGGCCGTGCAAAGACTTTCGAACTCCTCGCCAGGAATTATTACTGGCCTTCTATGAGAAAAGATGTGGACCAATTCGTCCGAAATTGCCACACTTGTAAAAGAACAAAAGCTACCCGCCACGCACCCTATGGAACCTTGAAACCCCTACCGGTCCCGCACCACCCTTGGCAGAATATATCTGTGGACTTTGTTACTGGACTACCGACATCAGAAGGCTTCGACGCAATATGTGCGATCGTTTGCCGACTCACGAAACAGCGGCACTTAGTGCCCTGTCACTCCACGATAGACGCAGAAGGCTTCGCGCAACTCTTCCTGGAAAACGTATTCAAACTGCACGGCCTACCAGACACAGTAGTGTCCGACCGCGGCCCGCAATTTGTGGCCCACTTCTGGAAACACCTGGCAAATTGCATGGGTATCGAGATTGCCACGAGCACGGCCTTCCATCCCCAAACCGACGGTCAAACAGAAAGAATCAACGCGGTTACGGAGCAATATCTCCGCGCGTACGTCTGTTATTTACAAGACAATTGGAAGAGATTTTTACCACTGGCAGAATTTGCTGCAAATAACCAAGTATCGGATACAACGTCGCTGTCTCCGTTCTACGCTATATACGGCCGACACCCCAAATGCTCTTTCGAATTGGAAATCAGGACAGACAATCCTGAAGAAGTAAAAGCGAACGAGGTAGCGGAAAGGATGTCACACATCCACGACGTCTTACGCTCTGAAATGAAATACGCCCAAGCCCGCCACATAGAGGCCGCCGACAATTCCCGACTCCCCGCGCCGGTCTTCAAACCAGGAGACCTAGTATGGCTGGACGCCCGCAACCTCAGAACCCGCCGCCCCTCAAAGAAACTGGAAAACAAACACCTAGGCCCCTTCACCGTGTTACGGCCCATTGGATCCCACGCCTATGAATTGGATATACCGGAAACAATGAAACATCATAGGACCCTCCCCGTGTCCCTACTAAACCCAGCCCCTTCGGACCCTCTCCCTGGCCAGATTATCGCACCGCCCCTACCGGTAGTAGTAGACGGCGAAGAAGAATGGTTCGTGGATGAAATTCTGGATAGCCGTTGGTCAAGAGGAAACCTGCAGTACCTCGTCAAGTGGACCGGCCATGACTCTCCAACCTGGGAACCGGAAACGAACCTATCCGAAACTGAGGCCGCTGAGAAATTCCATCAGCTATACCCAGACAAAACTTCTCCTCTCGTAGGAACTCGAGCCTAACGGGGGGGTACTGTCACGGCACACGGCTGACGAGCCGTTGTGTTGTTGCGTCATCATTGTGTTGTCGTGGTTGTTGATTGACATCGTGCCGTTGTCTTGCCGTGTTGTGTTGTGTTGCTGTTGTGTTGTTGTGTTGTTGTGTGTGCCGTGCCGTTGTGACTGATAGACTGATTGATGATGGATGACGTACCACGAGCTGGAGAGCTGTGGCGTTGCAGGTGAATTGATGGAGAACGGAAGCTTCATGTAGCGATGTTGGATGACGGCCCAGCAAGAGTGCTGGCCGCCCCTTTGTACATAAGGAGGCTTGCCTCCCCGTTGTCGAGTTCTCCATCGAACGTCTTGTGTCTTTCCCTTGCTCCTAATAAAGACTTCTTCTTCCAAGTCCTACGTCACTCTTGTCCTTGTCCCTGTTCCTGTTTCGTGTGCCGTCCGTCTGACGAGCACTTCGGTCCTTGTCCTTCCGTTTCCCGTCCTGGAACCCGCCTAGTCCCTCTTGCCGGTAGTGTTCAGTGTGTTCTTTGAACGTCCGTTCCTAGTTCCCTGACAGGTAGGAGTCAAGTGGGATGCTGTGTACCGTAAGTTTGAACCACTTTTCGGCAATGCGGGGTGCAAGCAGGGTGTAGTGGATTGACTGGGCAGCCTCCTGAAGGGTGTTGAGGTGGGCAGTAACTTCTTCAGTGGTGGTTTTGGGGGAGAACGTGAGGGTGAGGTTTCCAAGTTGGTTGCGGCGCACCGTAACAACAGACATGTGGTCAGGTGCATCTGCCTCCCGGAGTGCGCGGTTTGTAGCAGCACCGAGGTGGGCATTGACATCATGTGTGAGTTTTTCTGGGTCTGGGCAGGGGATGGAAACAGTAACAGGGCGAGGGACAGCAGGTTTCGGTGATGGTTTTTTGGGTTGGGATGGGGTCTTGGACTTCTGAGTGGCGACAGTCTGGGTGACAGAGCTGAAGAGCTTTCTGGGGATATCAGGTTCTGTCCAGGCAGCAGTTGCCTGGGGGACAGGGAAGGGGATGGCGGGGGGGGGCGGCGATATTGTGTTTTGCTAGCGCTTCTTCAGCAGCGAAACAGCGGGTCTTCCAGTAGGTGACCAGATCATCGGTTTGGGCAGTAGGCAGGGGATCAGTGTCAGGGGCAGGGTCGGTGGATTCAGGAATTTCGTGGGAGGGCAGCATTTTGCGCAGCATTTCTTCAATCTTGCGTAATGTTGCTCTGTCGCGATCCATGATGCTGAATGCTTTATTGAGGCGCTGAGTGGTACGATGGTCGTTAAGGCGTGCGGCGTCAGCATGTGCGGTTACTGTGGCCATGACTCGTTCGATTGCTGTCAGATCTGCGATGCTGGTGTGTCCGGGGGTTGCTGTTTCATTGCCCAAGGTGCGCAGGGAAGCCTGGATACCATGTTCATAGACGAGCGGAGTTTCAGTGGAAGTGGTGGTGGACGGTGCTGTGAACCTGGGCACAGCTTCGACTATGCAGAGGCTTATCCGATTGTATGTCTAGTGCTTCGTTCTCAGTGTTGACAGACACTTCGTTCCCAAGAACAGACAGACACTTCGTTCCCAAGAACTAATAGAGCTTATCCAAAGATAAAGCTAGGAAGAGAATTAATCGATCACAGGCGGAATAAACTTAAGGGTTGTCTTCGGAGGTATTCGTTGGTGATAATAGGTATCGTCGCGTAGAGGATCAAATGGTTGATGATGGAGGAGAGAGAGGGAAGACAAAGGCTCTTTTATAGACCTTCGTCTACAAGTTCGCCCAGACTTCCTAGGGAACCAACTTCCAAACTGAGCCTAGGAGATAAGACAAGAGTCATTACTGAGACGCATCTGCTGATAGATTGCATCATACGAAGTGCGTAATCATATTGATTACTTGCTTGCATGATGCTTGCTATCGTCAGACTAATCCTTGACATTCCTCTCTGTACTACCACACCTTCCAATCAGGTGTCAGGGTTATGAGTCATATGGGAGGGCAACTCCGCTTGACTGCATAATGCATGAACTCCTCTGACAAATAACATGTGAGTCATTTATCTTGTGAGTCGTGCTATCATAGATCTCCCTAGAGAATCTCGATTGCGAATGGAAGAATCTGACATCATAAGGCATCCATGCCCTACCGGAGTGGATCACTCCGACACATTCCTGTGTGATGTCATTATGGCTCCACCTGCGCGCACTTGCGCGCAACCACACCCTGGTGTGGATGCAAACGCCGAGCTGTTTCTTGGTTGGTAGTCAATAGCCTAAGGGCGCGTCATATCGGTTCCACCAAACAGTTTCCTTGAGGGGGTTGCATGCTTATGGACGTCGTCTCATGCCTTAGCAATATTGACCCTTGTCCATAGCCCCACTCCTGTTTGCCGACTAGACTCTGCCTTATCTTCCTGGCTGACCATGCACCCAACTAAGTAACACCAGATGATTTCTTCGCACCGCTCTGCAAATCTTTGGAATTCTCTTCCGATGCAGACCCCTTTGTAGCCGTGAACTTCCGAACACTCCTCAAGTATAAGGAGGTGTCCTTTTGTCTTCTTCTTCGTTCTCCGTCAGCGTCGTTCGTAGTTGCTCAAGGGTAAGTCGACACCCATGAGGTAAGTGCTCCCCAATCTCTTCTCTTCTGAATCCTCCCAAACTGACATCGAATAATAGTTGCGACGCCTCGGGCCGGGATCCTCGTGAGGTCCTATCGGAAAGTCACGAATCACGTGACGTGGCATGTCGGAGCTCCTCTGGGGGTTCCGGCCCGGGATACTAATCTGACTATTCATTCTCTGTTGAGTTTGCCATATTCTCCATTGCGTTATATATGATACCAATTCTATCCTCACACATTTTAGGGTGGGACACCACCTCTCCCCTGTTCAAGCTTCGTCCCGAAGCTCGTAGTTCATCTTTCTGTGATCGCACCACGCCGTAGCCTAGTGACTTAAGTGATCAATTTTGGATGTAGTCCTCCAGCCCCTACATCCTACTACCAACTCTACCTGATGAAAACCACATGGGAAAAACATCAAGCTTTAGTCTTTGAGTCGGTAGTCCCTCGGAGAATCAGGATACTTGAGATGGAAATCTCTTAGCTTCTCCTGACCTCCTACTGAAAAGTTGTCGAAGGGTTCTGCCGTCCAGTCTTTCTTGTTGGGCCACCCTAGCCATTTGACGAGGTAAAGTACTCTGCTGCCTGATTTGTAGCTGCTCATGATTTCGTCTATGTCGTACTCCTCGCTTCCCTCAACTTGTCTGCTTCCCTAAGAATTTTGTTTGGGTCTGGTGGAGCTCTGGTTCCAGTGTGGAAGGGCTCCAGTAGGGAAGTGTGGAAGACATGGTGAATCTTCCATCTTCTTGGTAGTGTGAGACGTATTGCTGTTGGGGATATGACCTTTTCGATTTGGAATGGACCATGTAATTTGTGATCCAATTTGTGTGATGGGCGTCTTGTTTTTATGTGTCGTCCATCGAGCATAACCAAGTCTCCAACTTGGTAAGTAGGGGCCTCCTTTCGCTGAAGGTCTGCATACTTCTTCATTCTTTCTTGTGCCTTCTGTAATGCTGACCTAGCACCTTCATGCACTGTATGCATCCAATGAGCGTATGCTTTGCTGGCCGGGTTTTGCACAGCTGTTGGAATGGGATTGCTGGCAATGGGGTTGTAACCGTAATTCGCATAAAAAGGTGATAGTCCTGTAGCGCTGGTTACTGAGTTGTTGTAAGCGAACTCAGCCATTGGCAATAGATCAACCCAATCATTCATCTCATGATTGACAAAGGAGCGGAGGTATGCTTCAATTGTCTGGTTAAGTCGTTCCGTCTGTCCATCTGTTTGAGGGTGGAACGCTGTGGACATTCTAGGTTTGATTGCTAGTGTCCCAAGAAATGCTTTCCAGGTGGTGCTTGTAAACCTGGAGTCTCTGTCCGACACAATATCCGTAGGTAGCCCATGTAACTTCCAAATTTCCTTCGCAAAGATTCTAACAAGGTCTGCAGTTGTCTTGCCGTCTTTTTGCAGTGGTATGAAGTGGGCCATCTTAGAGAATCTGTCAACTATTACCCATAGTTGATCGCATCCATTGGATTCTGGTAGGTCGGTGATAAAGTCCATGGCGATTGATTGCCATGGGGCATAGGGTAGTTCCAAAGGTTGAAGTAATCCGTACTTGAGGTGCCGTGCTTTTTTGTCTTTTTGACATTCCATACAACTCTTTACATAAGTTATTATTTGTTCTTCCATTCTTGGCCACCAGAAGTTCCTTCGTATTAATTCAATTGTTTTGTCCTGTCCGAAGTGACCTGCAATTTTCGAGTCATGTTCAGATTCCAGAACTGTCTTTACCAAATCCTTTGGTACCCATAGTTTTTCCTTTCGATAGACTATGCCATTATCTATCGTCAATGGTTCCTTGATTTTCTTTGTTGCCTCCACGTAAATCTCATCCAGCTTACCAGCTTCCTTTACCATCTTCAAGAATTCTTCTGACCATTTAATAAAAGGAATAGAGGAGAGACGTGCTGAAGAAATAATAAATGATGTTCCTTCTCCAGCACTGCTGATTGACGAAATGGATGCAAAATGACTCTTATGCAGGATCGTCGTAATCGGCTGATCTTCACCTCCCCCCTTTTCAGGTCGGAACTCCGGACGCCTAGATAGAGCATCAGGTTTCCCATTTTTAACCCCAGGTCTATAAAAAATCTTAAAGTCAACGCCAGCAAGCTCTTGAGCCCATCTAGCTTGACGTCGATTGAGTACTTTTGTTGTTGTAAAGTACTCAAGGTTTTGGTGGTCGCTGTAAACTTGGACAGTGTGCATTGCTCCCTCAAGATATCGTCTCCATACTTTAAATGAGTCCACAATAGCCAACAGCTCTTTGTCATGGATCTCATAGTTAATCTCAGCAGGAGTGAATTTTCTTGAGTGGAAAGCAATGGGGTGCAACTTTCCATCTTCCCCCTTCTGGGATAGAACTGCGCCTAAAGCAAAATCTGAAGCATCTGTTTCAACAATGCAAACCTGTCTTGGGTCAAAATGACTTAAGATTGGTGCAGTAGTGAAACGACTTTTGAGCTCATCAAATGCTAGTTCCATAGCAACAGTCCATTCCCATTTCTTCGCATCGCCCTTTGTTGATTCTGTGAGAGGTCGACATATTTTGGAGAAGTCCTTGATGAATCTGCGATAGAAGTTTGCGAATCCAAGAAAGCCCTGTGTTTCTTTCAAGGATTTTGGGGGTTCCCATACCAGGACTGTTTGTACCTTGTCCTTTGCCATTTCAATGCCATTTTCGCTGATAATATAACCCAGAAATTCCACTCTGTTTTGTCCCCAAACACATTTTTCCGGAGAGATAACAAGCCCATTTTCTTCCAATCTTTTTAACACTTCCTTAACCAATTTGTCGTGTTCTTCCTCTGTCTCAGCATATATGAGAACATCATCAATATACGCAATTACTCCCTGATCCAACATGTCTCTAAAGATATGATTCATCATATCTTGGAATGTGGCTGGGGCATTGCTCAAGCCAAAAGGCATAACCGAAAATTCATATAATCCATATCGGCATCGAAAGGCCGTTTTCCATTCATCTCCTTCTTTTATTCTGATGAGATGATATCCATTCTTGAGGTCCATTTTCGTAAATATTTTTGCTCCTCTAACTCTGTCTTGTAATTCTGACATGAGTGGGAGTGGGTACCGGTTGGCAATTGTAATTTTGTTGATGCCCCGGTAATCAACACATAACCGTAGACCTCTGCCATGAGGCTTTGGGACAAAGAGAATAGGAGCTGCTGCTGGTGACTTGGAAGGTCTGATTTTACCAGTGCGCAGCATATCCTTCAACCATTCCCTGAGTGTCTCTAGCTCAACTTCGTTGAGAGCATAGACAGGTCCCCAAGGAGGCTTTTCGCCTTCAACTAGGTCAATCGCATGGTCGTAGGGTTTGTGATCAGGAAGCCTATCTGCAGCTTCCTTTGTCATAATGTTGATCCAGCCGCGGAATTTCTCTGGGACTTGCTGAAGGGCCTCAGATAATTCCTCCTTGGTGGATACAGATGAGATGTGGCCTAAGACTAAGGCTTCTGGATGGTCGAGGACATGTTTATCGACCTTGAGTGAGAAGGCACTGGCTTGTGCCTTTGTACATTTTTCTTTGCAACGTGAGGATGTAAAGGAGATTTTGTCTTGATCTCCCCAGAGGTTGCAGGGCTGATGTAGTGCCATCCACCAATAAGGCAGGATAGCATCGCAGTCACTATCGAGTGGAGCGACTTCAAAAGATTCTGCAGCAAAATGTTTCTTATGCTGCAATATGAAGGGAACCGTGAAGACTTCACCTGCTCCAGCAACTATTTCATTGTTAAAGTTGCGGATTTGTAAAGGGGTATCTCTCTTAACGGTTGGGATTTTGTATTTGTGGACAAAGGCTTTGTCCAGGAGGGCAGCAGTAGATCCTGTATCAAGAAGGACTCTAACTGTGGGTTGTTGATTCTTGGACCAGTTGAGAACCATGTTGATAATTGGTCTCGGTCCATGGTGAGGAGGAGTGGGAGCTGGTTCCTGGGTAACTGGAATAGCTGCTCCATTGTCTTTTCATCGACTCTTAGTCCTGGTCGACAGAAGGCTGTCCATTGATTTCCTTTTTATTCCTGCGCATTTCCCTATTACTGCGTCTTCATATCCATCCTCCTCGGGTGACGCTTCCCTAGAGGACTCTAAAAATCCGAATCAATGACTTCCTCATCCTCCATTTCCCAAATCCTTGGTTGCGCATCAGACATATGAGTGTCTTCCTCATCTTGCCTTACTGCAGCAGTCTTCGCCTTCTTGGCTTCCTTGGGCTTTTCCTGTTCATGCCCTTCTTAATGATCTTCATCATCCCGCTTCCTCTTCCCTGAAGAAGCTACCTTTCCATCCTTTGCCAGGTCAGTTCCCCCAACTGTCTTCTTTGCATAGCAGTCGTACATTCTATGACCAGCACGACCACATCGCCAACATTCAGCCTTATCTTTCTTGTGTTTGTCGATTTCGGCTTGGGGTACTCCTTGCAAAGCCTCCCTTCCTGAGGCATAAACTGCCGGTTTATCTGACTTCCTGTCCTTTTTCCCAGCAAATTCCTTCTTAGATCCCTTATCCTTAACCTTTCGGTCCTTCTGCTGCACCTCACGTGGGCGAGCAGCTTCCCTTTCTTTCCCTTTATCCTTGCGTTCCCCACGCACTTCTAAGGTCTTTTTCTTTGTATACCCCAATTCTTCATTCAAGCCTTCAACAACATGTGCAGCTTCTTTGACTGTGTCACGGCTCGAGAATTATTACCTTCCCCCTCCTCGTCACTCATTCATCTATTATCATTCGCTTCATTATCCAGCACTCGTTTGTTTATTTATTTCTATTATCCTTCGGTCTTCGATCATCACTCGTCACTCGCCTGGGTTAGGGTTACGCTCAATTCCCAAATTGTCAAAAAGGTCACGTGACCTACCCCCAGGGTCAGGGGTCAGCTCGGATCCCTTTTCGGAAATTCCATACCTACGGTCTACCGATCATCTTATCCGATTAGATAAGATCGGTCACGTGTTCTAATCAGTAGTAGATCAGTATGCACGCGCACTGGTCTACTAATGTGCGCACACGTGACTAGGGCTAGGGCACGATCATCTTATCGATAAGATAAGATCTAGTCATGTGACCTTATCAGTATTGCACCATCTTTCCAATCGCAGCTGATCTGGATTCACGTGACTAGGGTTAGGGTTGCACCCGCACGCACACAAACTAGGGTTAGGTTTGTGACCGTACGCGCACAGCTAGGGTTAGGGTTACGGACGCACGCGCACGATTAGGGTTACAGAAGCGCGCGCGTGACTACGCTTAGGGTTACGCTAGCGCGCACGCGAAGTACGCTACCGCGCACGCGAGTTACGCTATCGCGCCCGCGAGATACGCTAACGAGCGCGCGACGAGGCTGTGCACGCAAACATGCTAATTTGGTACGAACGCGTTAGCGCGTCTAGAACGCGCAACCGCGACCGCGTCGTTTACTTAGTTATTTTTCGGGAAAAATCTGCACGTAGTGGCTCGGCGTGTAAGGAGGAAAAATTGTATATAAGAGGATTGTTTCTTTGTTTGTTTATTTTGTTTTTCTTTTCTCCTTACACAGTTATTTGTTTATTTACAAATTCAAATACTTTGTCGAAATCTTTGTTTACGTCCTTGTCCTCGTTCCCGTCTTTGGATCTCTTTGTCCCTTGAAATCTTTGTTTATTTCCTTGAACTTCTAAACACAGAAAGTCTTTAAGTTGATGCTCGACACAGCTTAAGAGTTTCTAACGTTGAAGTTATTATAAGGTTATATCCATTGAACTCAAGAGTGAATAACTGAGAAGAGCCCTCAGGTTCTCCGTCAGCTATCTCTCCCTTGTTCGCCGTTACAACATAACTGTGTAATCAAGACCTGCCGGCTCTACCGTCAACTCTCGATTACAACAAGCTTTATGTCAAGAATCAACAATGACATGTTGATAGGAGCCATGGTTGCGTCAGCAATCACATGGGCGTTGGGAATCACGGTAACGGTGTGGTACTTGGCTACCACGGGACGACGAGAATAACAAAGGAACAAGAAGACCACGGGGGACAAGGAGGAAAAAGGAACAAGAAGGTCGCGGGGTCAAGGAGGAAAAAGGAACAAGAAGGTCGTCGGGGAAGAGGTGGAACGAGGTGGGACGAAGGAAAGCGAGATGAAGCAGGACGGAGCTCGGCGAAGCTTCGGTACAGCTTCGGTGAGCTATGGGGAGCTCCGGAGGATACGGCGAGGAAGGTAACACAGCTCAGTGGAGCTCGGTGGAGCTCGGTGGAGCTCGGTGGAGCTCAGCCGAGCTGGGAACAAGAGACGGAAGAAGTTTCGGCAAGGAGCGGAGGAGGGAGCGACGGGAAGGTGACGCGCGAAGGTGGATCGAATACGGAGCTGCGCGAGAGCTCGCGTAGGATTAGGAAAGCGAGGCGCGCGTTTCGGAAGGCGAGGAGAAATAGGAAGAAACCAGAAAAAGGATACGCGATTATTTAGCAGGTATATGTTTGTAATTATTATTAGTTAGTTAGTATGGGAAACAAAGGGGCGTGAAGACTTACGGGAATTATGGGAAGCTCCGGGGGTCGGACTGCTGGGCATGAGCCCCTCGGGTTACGAGGAAAAGGAGGAGATTAATGGATATATAAAAGGAGAAGGGAGGAACGCTGTATTTAGTCTTCACGCAATCAATTACCTTTCACCCCAACTTACCTTGACCACTCAAAGATTGTCTGTCCGTGTGCTGAACGAGATCACGCAAAACCCCAGAGCCCCCAACCCTAACCCCTTCCATCATCACCTATCACTTCTCCCTCCCAACCGGCCACGCTACCAAGAAGACAGCCAGCCTACCTTGATAGGTACCAACGAAAGAATCGACGTACCTTTGTGTGTCGCCTCCCTCAGATATCGATATCTGCGTGGCGTACCTAACATTTGATTGCGTCTCCCCCCGAGGTACCCGACACACCCAAAGAACGACCGTCCGCACAAGAAAAAACCCTGGATCCCTTCCAGTTACGAGATCTCGGCGAAGCTATCAGCGATTACGCCAGACCAGCCAGCCCAGTGACGCCAGAACAACCTTCGAGACCCCAGTCCCCAACAACGAACGAAGAAGATAACTCCGGAATGACGACCCCTCACGGAACTGCGGGAGCCTCCCTTCCCCCCGTCCAGATGACGACCGATCAACTGCAAACCCTCTTGCAACAGTTGTATCAACCTCCCCCGTCCAGTCAACCTAAGATCGAAGACCCCGAGCTCTATTACGGCGAAAGAGCCAAGTTAAGAGCGTTCCTTATCCAATGTGAGCTCAAGTTCAACTGTGAACCGAGCAAATTCGATAGGGATGCGAAAAAAGTCAATTATGCCAGCGCCAGGTGTAGGGGAAACGCCTGGGCATGGATCGAACCATCAATGAAAGAGGAGGGCGTAAGTAAGTGTGAAACCTGGAAAGATTTCAAAACAGCTATTGGAAGAGCCTTCGGAGAAGCCGACAGCAAGGAAGTAGCACGGCGAAAATTCAAAAACATTAAGCAAGGAAACCGCTCTGCTGCTGCCTATTGGGCCGATTTCCAAAGACTAATGGCGGATTTGGATTATAACGACTCAATGTACATTGATCAGTTCCATGACGGATTGAACATGGAAGTACAACGACAACTCGCCCTGTTAGATGACAGACCACGCAATATCACGGACTACGTAAACAAATCCATTGCCCTCGACAATAGATTGTTCAACTTCCGAACCCTTCGAACTCGAAACGACAACCAGTACTACCGAGAATTCCGTGATACCCATGTCAGCCACCCCCGAATGCATGAAAACCACATGTCCGACCCTACACCGATGGAATTAGATGCAACCCGAAGAACGAGAGGAAAGGACCGCATGGAAGAAGAAAAGAGAAGACGAAACAATGAGTGTTTCAACTGTGGGAAGACAGGACATTTTTCCGCTCGCTGCCCGAACAAAAAACCTTATCCTCCAAGAAGAACCTACCGTGCAGCCGAAGCAATGCTGAGCGAAGAGGTACAAGAAGACGAGTCGGGAAAAGAGGATCCCCAGGAGTAAGAAGTCCGACGCCGCTCCTGGGGAAAAAGAACATCGAACCAAAACCCCCCGATCGCCCCCTCATAATATCAAGCATAGGACGATATCAACGGGACGAAAAAATTATCTTGGAAGTCACTATTCAAGGAAAAAATAACAAGACACACCATACAACCGCCATGGTCGACTGCGGGGCTACAGAAAATTTCATTGACCAAGATTACGCGTACCAAATCAAACTGCCCCTAAATAAAAAAACAATCCCAAGAAGAGTCCTCGCAGTTGACGGACGAGAAATTGCAAGTGGGCCAGTGACCCACGACACCACCGTTAAGTTAACCATCAACAATCATCACGAAGACATAAAACTCCACTGCATCACTATTGGGAACTCACCGATAATAATGGGATTACCATGGTTAAAAAAGCACAATCCAAACATTGATTGGAAGGAAGGAAGAGTAACGTTCGACTCCGAGAAATGTGCAAAATACTGCTTGGAACAATCACCACACGCCAAAACTATTCCCGAAGAATCAGCAATACGGCAATACCAACGGGACCTCGTACAAACAACACAAGGCAAAGGAAACAAAAGCCACGAGGACCAGGAAGACTCGCTGAGCGAACTTTCTTCCGCGTACGAGGAGATATTCTTCATAAATGAGTCGAAAGAACGTTATAATAACGTACCAGAGGACAAGAAAGACGCCGAGAAAGCCACCTCCCCGGCACAACAAACACCAGAAAAAATCGTACCGAGGGAATACCACGACCATCTAGCAGTGTTCGGAGACAACAACAAAACCGTCCTACCGCCACATCGACGCCAAGACCATGAAATCCCCTTACTTGAGAATAAATCACCGCCGTTCGAACCATCGCGAGCTCTTGACGAAAACCGACTTCAAGCACTGAAAGAATATATATCGATAGTAGCTTGGAAAAGGGTTGGATCCGAAGCTCAACCTCCCCGGCGGGGGCCCCAATCCATTTTGTAAAAAAGAAAGACGGGGGGCTCCGCTTATGCGTGGACTACCGGGGGCTTAATGCCATAACCATCAAAGACCGAACTCCGCTGCCATTGATTGGAGAAGCCTTGGATCGACTATCAAAAGCAAAAATCTACACCAAGTTAGATGTAAGAGACGCATATCACAACTTGCGGATAGCCAAGGGGGATGAATGGAAAACCGCTTTTCGGACGAAATACGGTCTCTATGAATACCTAGTAATGCCTTTCGGATTGACCAATGCACCAGCGTCATTCCAGCGTTGGATGAATGAAGTACTCAGCGACTATCTCGACATATTTTGTATCGCATACCTAGATGATATTTTAATTTACTCCGACAATTTGCAACAACATCGTGACCATGTACGACTAATCCTAACACGAATCCGAGACGTAGGCCTCAAACTAAAAGCAACAAAGTGTGAATTTCACACGCACAAAACGGAATACCTCGGATACATCATCGCCCCAGAAGGAATCTCGATGGACCCGGAAAAAGTTAGAGCGGTAAAAGAATGGAAAGAACCAACGAACGTAAAAGGAATCCAAAGCTTCCTTGGCTTTGCAAATTTCTATAGAAGGTTCATACGAGATTTCAGCAAAATTACCACACCGCTCACGAAACTCATCCGAAAAGATACACCCTTCGTCTGGAACGATGCGACACAGGAAGCGTTTGACAACATTAAACTCGCCATGATAACCCAACCCATCTTACGCCATTTCGAACCCAGCCAACCCATTACCCTAGAAACAGACGCATCCGATTACGCTATCGGTGCGGTCTGCTCCCAACCAGACTCGGACGGTGTGCTACATCCGCTTGGATACTTCTCCCGAAAGTTAAAGGATGCCGAACGAAATTATGACATACATGATAAAGAATTACTCGCAATCGTGGAAAGTCTACAAAAATGGGCAACTTACTGCAAAAGTACCCAACAACAAATCAAAATACTGACGGACCACAAAAACCTGGAGTATTGGCAAACAAAAAAAGATCTCAATTTACGCCAGGCACGCTGGGGAGAAGTACTTGCCAATTATGACTTCCGCATCGTGTATAGACCGGGCAAATTGGCTGGAAAACCGGACATCCGTTCTCGCGAGTCAGGAGACTCGCCCTGGGAAGGGGAGGCGAAACATCGACAAAACAAGGACCGCATTTTACTCCCGGAACAAACTTTCGTTGTCAATACCACCGAGATAGTAAACATCGAAAAAGATGGGGATATAATAAAATTAATAAAAACAAAAATGACGACTGATCCAGAAATACGAGACATCCTAAAGAAGTTACGAAGCGGCGAACGACAAGATAACAAGGTAGCACTAGGACTGTGCGAGGAAAGGAACGGGTTATTGACATACGAGGGACGTATCTGGATACCTCAAGATGACGAACTCCGTCTGCAAATCCTCCACGATCACCACGATGCACTCGTGGCGGGTCATCCAGGGCGAGCTCGAACACTTGAGCTCCTCTCCAGAAAATACTACTGGCCACAACAGCGTCAATACGTACAGAGGTACGTAGACAACTGCGACACGTGCAAACGAATAAAACCAATCCGCCATGCCCCCTTCGGACTCCTCAAACCATTACAACTACCAACGAGACCATGGGACTCCATATCCATGGACTTTATCACCGGATTACCCGAAACGGAAGGAAGTAATTCGTTGTGGGTTATAGTGGATCGACTCACCAAGATGGCCCACTTTGTTGCATGCAACGACACGATGGGTCCGAAAGACTTAGCCGAAGGATTTATCACCCACATAGTACGAGCCCATGGCCTCCCCAACAGTATCGTATCTGACCGAGGGTCGTTGTTTACCTCGAAATTTTGGAAACAAATAATGGAAGCTATGGGAACAACTCGGAACCTCAGTACAGCATTTCATCCCGAAACGGATGGGCAGACAGAAAGAACGAATGCTACGCTGGAACAATATTTACGAGCATATTGTAATTACCAGCAAGATAACTGGAAAACACTGTTGCCCATTGCCGAGTTTTGTTACAACAATACCAAATCCGAAACCCTAGGGATTACTCCGTTCTACGCAAACTATGGATATCACCCGAGATTTCAACCGGACCTTAGTACAGAAAAAACCCCCACCCCCGATGTATTAGATTATGTTACCTCATTAAATAATCTACAAAATCAACTACGTACAGAAATACAATGGGCACAGGCCGAACAAGCGGAACAGGCAAATAAGAAAAGGAAACCCGACCCCATTCTAAGAAAAGGAGATAAGGTATGGCTAAAAAGGAAGTTCATAAAAACAACCCGCCCTTCGAATAAATTGGATTACAAACTATTAGGGCCCTACACCGTCCTCGAAAAAATAGGAACAAAAGCATATAAACTCGAACTTCCCCCCAGCGTAAAAATCCACCCTGTCTTTCACCTCTCCCTCTTAGAACCCACCACAACGAAGTATTCCCCTATCCCCGGACACACCAAACCCCCTCCTCCGGCGATCATCGTGGATGGACAACAAGAGTGGGACGTCGAAGAAATAATTGACTCCCGTTACTACCGAAAACAACTACGGTATAAGGTCAAGTGGAAGGGATTCCACGACGAGGATAAGACCTGGTATCCCTCCGGCAACTTCGACAACTCCCCAGAAGCCATCCAGGACTTCCACCGGAAATACCCCCGAAAACCAGCACCTAAAAACTAGCAATGAGAAACGATTCCCCGCAGGAGTACACCTCCTCGGAAGAGACGATGGTCCGGAACCACGATCTGACCTTTTCCCTACCTTTCTTCGATATACCCCACGAAAACCTGCACTGGACCTTCTGTCGCGAAGACCAGTGTACTACTCACCAAGAACAAAAAAATCAGAAAAACCCCTATAATCCTCCCGGAGAAAACGGATACCCGACGGACCACTGTTACTGTGGCGAAACGCATTCCCCCGAACTCGACGAAGTCATCCGAACCCAACGACTTAACCCCCGAAAGGCCTGCCGACGATGGCAACAAGGACGACGCATCTGCCATCAATGCGGATTCCTCGTCAACCTAACCCAACACTCCTCACGATGCCGAATCCCCGCGAGAATCCCCGAACTCACCAATTACGACGAAACCCACACGACGCTACCCAACCCAGAAGAACCCAGAAAACCCAACCTCCCTGCATCCTCTTCTCAGAGGGAAATTCCACCAACGCAGACCCTCGATACGGAACGACCTCCCGAACCAGAGCCCCGGTCACCCTACTATCCTCTAACCCCGGGTCCCCAACCCATTCCCAATCACCGACGAACTCAGGAATCCACTCACCTATCAGACCCAAGAAGCCTCGTCGGAGCCTCGGCCCTGGAAAGGGGGCTAATGTCAAGAATCAACAATGACATGTTGATAGGAGCCATGGTTGCGTCAGCAATCACATGGGCGTTGGGAATCACGGTAACGGTGTGGTACTTGGCTACCACGGGACGACGAGAATAACAAAGGAACAAGAAGACCACGGGGGACAAGGAGGAAAAAGGAACAAGAAGGTCGCGGGGTCAAGGAGGAAAAAGGAACAAGAAGGTCGTCGGGGAAGAGGTGGAACGAGGTGGGACGAAGGAAAGCGAGATGAAGCAGGACGGAGCTCGGCGAAGCTTCGGTACAGCTTCGGTGAGCTATGGGGAGCTCCGGAGGATACGGCGAGGAAGGTAACACAGCTCAGTGGAGCTCGGTGGAGCTCGGTGGAGCTCGGTGGAGCTCAGCCGAGCTGGGAACAAGAGACGGAAGAAGTTTCGGCAAGGAGCGGAGGAGGGAGCGACGGGAAGGTGACGCGCGAAGGTGGATCGAATACGGAGCTGCGCGAGAGCTCGCGTAGGATTAGGAAAGCGAGGCGCGCGTTTCGGAAGGCGAGGAGAAATAGGAAGAAACCAGAAAAAGGATACGCGATTATTTAGCAGGTATATGTTTGTAATTATTATTAGTTAGTTAGTATGGGAAACAAAGGGGCGTGAAGACTTACGGGAATTATGGGAAGCTCCGGGGGTCGGACTGCTGGGCATGAGCCCCTCGGGTTACGAGGAAAAGGAGGAGATTAATGGATATATAAAAGGAGAAGGGAGGAACGCTGTATTTAGTCTTCACGCAATCAATTACCTTTCACCCCAACTTACCTTGACCACTCAAAGATTGTCTGTCCGTGTGCTGAACGAGATCACGCAAAAACCCCAGAGCCCCCAACCCTAACCCCTTCCATCATCACCTATCACTTCTCCCTCCCAACCGGCCACGCTACCAAGAAGACAGCCAGCCTACCTTGATAGGTACCAACGAAAGAATCGACGTACCTTTGTGTGTCGCCTCCCTCAGATATCGATATCTGCGTGGCGTACCTAACACTTTACATGCTCCACCACCCCTGGTTCTACGAATTCATCAATCTATTACCGATTTTCCGTTCCCTCGAAAACCCCGTCGTCCTCGACGAAATCGAAATTGCTCGACAACTCGGAAACGAATACGCAGCAACTCGAATTCAATATAACGACGAAACCAACATCTGGCACCTCCGTTAATCCCTCAAAATGGACCAAAATGACAAGGTCGTCGTGGCCCTGTACCTCAACGAAGCCGAAAGGTTGGAGGTCGAACAGGACCCCACGAAGATCAAATTGGTCCGCAACGCCGTAAAGGAATACGAACGAGACTGTCAACTTAGAGACGACCTCCGAGTCGAACTCACAGAAGCTCGAAAGGACAACTCCCTCTACGCTCAACGAATTACCGATTTGGAAAGGGATCTCGAAAGCGCCAACGCCTCCGTTCGACTCCTACAAGCTCTCACGAAGAACGGTCCCCTTCCGAACACCCGTCCTATCGAATTACCTCACCCACCTGAGTTCTCTGGTGAACGCAAGGAACTCTTGAACTTCATTTCGAAGGTCAGAGCCAAGCTCGCCGGGGACTCCTCGCGTTTTACCGATGATCAACATAAGCTACGTTATACTTATGGATATCTCAAAGGCAACGCTCAGAATCAAATTCAACCCTACGTCCTTACAGATAAGATTAAGCTTAAGGACGTCGAGGCTCTCATTACTATTCTGGAAGCTGCCTTCGGAGATCCTGATCAAGTTGGTACTGCATCTGCGGAATTGGATAAACTTCAACAGGGCAACCGTGAGTTTAGCCAATACTACGCAGAGTTCCAACGATTAATGGCTATCTTGAACTACGATGAAAACGCAAAGAAGGCTGCTCTGAAGCGTGGTCTCTCTCGAGACCTTCAGACCAGTCTTGTTTACCAAGCCGAAGAACCTCAGAACTTCACCAAATTTGTGGATCTTTGTATGAAGCTAGATTATAGGATTCGAGCTCATTCAAACACCACAAAGCGGCACGTTCCTTCGGTCCCCAGTCGTTCCAGCTCCACGCCGTCTCGCCCGGCGTCCCACCCAACGAATACCAATAGTGGTAATTACGGATCGGCCCCCATGGACCTATCAGCTTCCCAAAAGGCTCAAAACCAACGCCGTCGTGATGAACCAATGGCTAAGGGACTCTGTCTTTATTGTGGATCAGCCGATCACTTCAAGAACGAATGTTCTACGTTGGCAGCAAACAACTCCCGCAAGATTCGCCTAGCCGCCGCCGAGGTTTTGGATATCCCAACAAACCCCGACGTCGACCAGGGAAAAGAGTAGTCCATCAACAGCCTGATGGCTCTGTTGTTGGACCAGCCCCTGCCTCGTCTTTCGTTTCATCTCAGGAAATCGTTTATGTATCCGCTAGTTCTTTGTCAAGTAAACAAGAAAACGAATTGGATGGGAATCATTTGGTCGTGCCATGTACACTAACTGAACACAATACCAAAATCAATACTCATGCTCTCGTAGACTGCGGATGCACAGGAATTTCCTTCATGAACGAAGACTTCGCACGCCAACACAACTTCCCCCGTTATCAATTAAAAAACCCCAAAATGGTTGAAGTAATTGATGGTCGACCTATTTCATCAGGAGACATCACCGAATACGTTGAAGTCGAATGTACAATAGGAGACCATCATGAATTACTAACTGCCTACGTTACTCGGCTTGGTCATTATCCCCTCGTTTTAGGAATCCCATGGCTTCGTAAACACGATGTTACAATAAACTTCGCCGACAACGATATCAAATTCTCATCACCGAACTGCCTCCCCCACCGAACCACGTTAACACCCACACCTGTTAAGGGTATTGCTCCGAAACAACAGAATAAGATCTGTGCTATTTCAGCTACGACGTTTCGACGAATCGTAAACAATGCCAACAACCGTTACGGAAAAGTCGAACAATTCTCCTTATCTTTGAATGAAATCACCACAGCTCTTCAACCAGAGAAAGAGGAACCGGATCTTAAGACTATTGTACCACCCGAATACCACCAGTACTTGGGAATCTTCGAGAAAGTCAATGCCGATAAGTTACCGCCCCATCGACCGTCGGATCACAAGATATCACTCGTCGATGGTTTTCAGCCTCCCTTCGGCCCCCTTTACTCCCTATCACGTCCAGAGTTGGAGGAATTGAAACGTTGGTTAGACCAAAACCTCACCAAAGGTTTCATCCGTGCTTCTTCATCCCCAGCGGCTGCTCCCATTCTTTTCGTAAAGAAAGGCGATGGTTCATTGCGTTTGGTGGTCGATTATCGTGGAATCAACGCCGGAACAATCAAGAATCGCTACCCTCTTCCCCTGATGCAGGATACCTTAATGAACCTTTCAAGAGCTAAGTGGTTCACTAAGCTCGACATTAGGGGAGCGTATAACTTAATACGTATGGCAAATGGGGAAGAATGGAAAACCGCTTTTCGTACCCGGTACGGATTATTCGAATCATTGGTTATGCCCTTCGGACTTACCAATGCCCCTGCAACGTTTCAGAACTTCATCAACGACGTACTGGCACCTTACCTTGTTCGATTCTGTACTGCCTATTTGAATGACACCCTGATCTATTCGGATAATCTCGAAGAACATAAACAACATGTTAAATTGATCCTCGAAGCATTCGAAAAAGCAGGGTTACATCTCAAACCTGAGAAATGGGAGTTCCATCAGAAGGAAGTAAAGTACTTGGGACTCATCATCAGTACAGAAGGAATAAAGATGGACCCTGAAAAGATTACTGCAGTTCGAGATTGGGAATCTCCCCGAAACCTCAAAGATGTTAGAGCGTTTTTGGGTTTTGCAAACTTTTATCGACGTTTCGTTAAGAACTATTCAAAAATAGTCCAACCTCTCACGTTACTCACACGTAACGGAGTTCCTTTCGTCTGGTCGGAATCCCAACAACAGGCCTTTGAGGAATTGAAATCGACATTTACATCCGCCCCCGTTTTGGCTCGTTTCGACCCAGATCGGGATGTTATTGTCGAAACCGATGCTTCTGATTATGTCTCTGCCGGGGTTCTTTCTCAATATGATGACGAAGGGATCTTACATCCTATTGCTTACTTCTCAAAGAAACATTCCCCCGCCGAATGTAATTATGAGATATACGATAAAGAACTCATGGCTATCGTCCGGGCTTTCGAAGAATGGCGTCCCGAATTACAATCTGTTATTAACCCCATTCGAGTACTGTCCGATCATAAGAATCTGGAATATTTTACTTCGACAAAGCTCTTGAACCGCCGTCAAGCCCGTTGGTCCCAGTTCTTGTCTCAGTTTAATTTTAAGATTGTTTACCGCCCTGGTACCGCAGGCGGTAAACCAGACGCACTGACTCGTCGATCCGGAGATCTGCCTAAAGAGGGGGATGAACGCTCCCTAGAGAACCACACAACGATCATTAAGCCAGAGAATATCCTTCACGTTGCTGCTGTTACCCCCAGTAATCAACAAACAATAACGAATTCGCAACAAACCGTAATACCGGACCCACAACAAACAAACCCCACCTTATCCCAGCTCTTCACGGAAGCCTACGAGAAAGACCCATTCCCTACTAAGGGCATTGAAATGCTAAACAATAACACTCGTTATTGTAAAGACATTACATAAGCTGAATGTACAGTAAACAATAACCGTTTACTCTACCGGGGATGTTTATGGGTCCCGAATTACGAACCTCTACGATTACACCTAATGCAACAACACCACGACTCTCCTACGGCTGGACACCCAGGTAGATCTAAAACATTAGAATACCTCTCAAGAACCTATACGTGGCCCCAGATGAGGACAGACGTGGAAAGATATATTCGAAATTGTCATACCTGCCAACGTTCGAAACCTACCAGACATGCCCCATTTGGTATCCTACGTCCACTACCTATTCCAGAAAGACCCTGGCAGGACATATCAATGGACTTCGTAACAGGATTACCATGGTCCAATGGGTGTGATGCAATTTGGGTAGTTGTGGATAGATTAACCAAAGAACGACATCTGATTGCCTGTCGAACAGACATCGACGCAAAGGAATTATCGTCTTTGTTTATTACCCTCATCTTTCGATTGCATGGACTCCCTCTTACCATTATCTCTGATCGAGGACCCCAATTCGCTGCTTTGTTTTGGAAGAATCTCTGTCGACGTTTGGGAATCGAGCCTCGATTATCTACGGCATTCCATCCCCAAACGGACGGTCAAACAGAACGAATGAACGCCATTATGGAACAATACCTCCGAGCCCACGTCAACTATCTTCAAGACGATTGGGCTGACTGGTTACCATTAGCGGAATTCGCTGCGAATAACCAAGCATCCGAGACAACGGGAACTTCCCCGTTCTTTGCTAATAAAGGATTCGACCCCCGTTGCCAATTCGATTTACTTCCAGCAGCTACGAACGATGTAAACGATCGAGGGGCCCTCACAACTTCGAAAACCCTCGCCGAAATCCATAACCATTTACGAGCTGAAATCAATAGAGCTAATGTACGTTATCAAGAGAATGCCGATAAACATCGACTCCCGTCACCGAATTATCAGCCCGGAGATCTGGTATGGATGAATGCCCGCAATTGGAAAACCCGTCGACCCTCCCGGAAATTAGACAACAAACGTTACGGACCCCTCAAGATTATCGCCAAAGTATCCCCCTATGCCTATCGATTAGAACTACCTCCGACAATGAAATGCCACAACGTTCAACATGTTTCCCTATTGGAACCCGCTGCGAATGACCCCTACCCCGGTCAACAATCAGACCCACCACCTCCGGTGGAAATCGACGGTGAAGACGAATACTTCATCGAAGCTATCCTCGACTCCCGAATTCACCGGAAGAAACTCCAGTATATGGTTAAATGGGTTGGATACGATATGCCCGATTGGGAACCCGCCGAACTCCATTCCGACAGTAAAGCCGTTGACGACTTTCATAAAAAGTACCCCAATAAACCGGGACCCCTCCCCAACTTATCTTAGAAGTTACTTCGCCGGAGCTCAGTCCAAGAAGGGGGATCCTGTCACGGCTCGAGAATTATTACCTTCCCCCTCCTCGTCACTCATTCATCTATTATCATTCGCTTCATTATCCAGCACTCGTTTGTTTATTTATTCCTATTATCCTTCGGTCTTCGATCATCACTCGTCACTCGCCTGGGTTAGGGTTACGCTCAATTCCCAAAATGTCAAAAAGGTCACGTGACCTACCCCCAGGGTTAGGGGTCAGCTCGGATCCCTTTTCGGAAATTCCATACCTACGGTCTACCGATCATCTTATCCGATTAGATAAGATCGGTCACGTGTTCTAATCAGTAGTAGATCAGTATGCACGCGCACGGGTCTACTAATGTGCGCACACGTGACTAGGGCTAGGGCACGATCATCTTATCGATAAGATAAGATCTAGTCATGTGACCTTATCAGTATTGCACCATCTTTCCAATCGCAGCTGATCTGGATTCACGTGACTAGGGTTAGGGTTGCACCCGCACGCACACAAACTAGGGTTAGGTTTGTGACCGTACGCGCACAGCTACGGTTAGGGTTACGGACGCACGCGCACGATTAGGGTTACAGAACCGCGCGCGTGACTACGCTTAGGGTTACGCTAGCGCGCACGCGAAGTACGCTACCGCGCACGCGAGTTACGCTATCGCGCACGCGAGATACGCTAACGAGCGTGCGACGAGGCTGTGCACGCAAACACGCTAATTTGGTACGAATGCGTTAGCGCGTCTAGAACGCGCAACCGCGACCGCGTCGTTTACTTAGTTATTTTTCGGGAAAAATCTGCAAGTAGTGGCTCGGCGTGTAAGGAGGAAAAATTGTATATAAGAGGATTGTTTCTTTGTTTGTTTATTTTGTTTTTCTTTTCTCCTTACACAGTTATTTGTTTATTTACAAATTCAAATACTTTGTCGAAATCTTTGTTTACGTCCTCGTCCTCGTTCCCGTCTTTGGATCTCTTTGTCCCTTGAAATCTTTGTTTATTTCCTTGAACTTCTAAACACAGAAAGTTTTTAAGTTGATGCTCGACACAGCTTAAGAGTTTCTAACGTTGAAGTTATTATAAGGTTATATCCATTGAACTCAAGAGTGAATAACTGAGAAGAGCCCTCAGGTTCTCCGTCAGCTATCTCTCCCTTGTTCGCCGTTACAGACTGCATGAATCAGGGCAACATCATAATTGGGAACCTCTCCACACCTTTGGTAAACCATCTTCTTGATAGCTGGTGTCATAGCCTCCCATATCACATTCCTAAACATAGGGCCCAGTGCTTCAACGCGCATATTCAGATCCTCCAACTTAGTGATATAATCATCGATATCACCATCGTATTGTAGTTCTGTAATGCGTTTGACATCCTTCTGAGCCTCCCTCTTATCCTCGAACCTTGTCTCAAATGCACTGGAAAATGCAGCCCAAGTATCCTTCAATTTCTGTTTCTGAATAGACTTCCTGCGCTCCTGGTGCCATGCTAAAGCCTTGTGGGTGAATAGACTACCAACCCACTTAACCTGCGCATCTTCATCAGGCCAGGATGTGGCATATGTTTCCACGTAATCCTGTACTGACATCCACCAGGCTCTAAGCAGAGTCTTGTCCTTTCCTGAGAAAAATTGAGGTGCCTTGAGTTCTGGCATCTTGGGTCTCTTTGGTGCATCTCTGGGTCCTTGGATCTTGTCGATAATGGAAGTGAGGAATCTTGTTGCATCCTCCTCAGCTTCTCTTTCTTCTCTAGTCTTTTGGCGAGGGGGCCTTTCTGGCTGTCTGGGTCTTCCTTGACCATCATCGGAGGGCTCAGGAGGGGGAATGGTAACCCTTCTTGTTGGAGGGCCATTGCCTCGTGCTCCATTTCCTCCTGCTGCTGGAGGGGGTGTGTCGTTTCTAGAGGGTGGTAGATTTGTGTCTACTGCCACCTGAAAAATGCTTGGGGAGACAGTTCTGCGTTGGGGTTCGTCCTGTACCGCATCCGCAAGTGACTGTGCATCGATAGGTATGTTGTTGGCTGTCATGTCCATGACCCTTTGAATGACCTTATCGATAATCTCCTTCTTTTCATTTTCCCTTTCTGTCTCATACTCCAAAAGCCTTCGTTGCTGTTCTTGCTCATTGTGGGCTAAAAGACGGATTTGCTCGTCCCTTTGTTGGTCAGCCTGGTTCTTTGTGGCTGCCCAGCCTTCAACACCGAAGTTCCATCCTTGTTGATGGTTGGAGAATCCTTGGAGGTAATCATTGATGATCTGTACACCAATGTTGAGTTGTTGAACAGCCTGGTGGTTGGCTGTTTGCTTTTCTTGAGCGTCCGTGGCTAGTTCACCAAGGGCGTTCCAAACCTGAGAACTGAATTCATTGCTTGACTGGATGAGTCTAACAATGGCTGTTTGGTTGAGTTCTCTGTCGATGTCGCCTTGTCGAATAACAACATCGTAGGCATTTTGCATAATGCCTGACATTTCTTGGTACAGATTCTTGACGTTTTGCATATCGGTCTGTACAGAGACTCCTTCTTTCTTCAGGGCTTCAATCAATGCCTGCACATCTTGTTCAGTTGTCTCCATCCTGTCCACCATCTTGACGAACCATTCTGGAAGCTGGTCCCTGCTGACAGTGGTTCCCTGGCGAACTACAGCTTTACCAGCTGCAGAGAGTTGATCCCATGATTAAGGGCGATGGACTTCCACCATATCACCCATGGAAACATCGTCATCGTGACGGGCTGCCGGGGATGCAGTGATTCTGCGGTAGGAGGACATTGCTGAGGAGTAGGTGCTTTGTGAAATTGATCTTGCTTGCCCTAGAAGAGGGTCTTTTCGTTATCGTATCGATTAATAAACTTGGTAGCTTGTAGCCTTAAGTTTATAGTGTGAACCTGGGCACAGCTTCGACTATGCAGAGGCTTATCCGATTGTATCTCTAGTGCTTCGTTCTCAGTGTTGACAGACACTTCGTTCCCAAGAACAGACAGACACTTCGTTCCCAAGAACTAATAGAGCTTATCCAAAGATAAAGCTAGGAAGAGAATTAATCGATCACAGGCGGAATAAACTTAAGGGTTGTCTTCGGAGGTATTCGTTGGTGATAATAGGTATCGTCGCGTAGAGGATCAAATGGTTGATGATGGAGGAGAGAGAGGGAAGACAAAGGCTCTTTTATAGACCTTCGTCTACAAGTTCGCCCAGACTTCCTAGGGAACCAACTTCCAAACTGAGCCTAGGAGATAAGACAAGAGTCATTTCTGAGACGCATCTGCTGATAGATTGCATCATACGAAGTGCGTAATCATATTGATTACTTGCTTGCATGATGCTTGCTATCGTCAGACTAATCCTTGACATTCCTCTCTGTACTACCACACCTTCCAATCAGGTGTCAGGGTTATGAGTCATATGGGAGGGCAACTCCGCTTGACTGCATAATGCATGAACTCCTCTGATAAATAACATGTGAGTCATTTATCTTGTGAGTCGTGCTATCATAGATCTCCCTAGAGAATCTCGATTGCGAATGGAGGAATCTGACATCATAAGGCATCCATGCCCTACCGGAGTGGATCACTCCGACACATTCCTGTGTGATGTCATTATGGCTCCACCTGCGCGCACTTGCGCGCAACCACACCCTGGTGTGGATGCAAATGCCGAGCTGTTTCTTGGTTGGTAGTCAATAGCCTAAGGGCGCGTCATATCGGTTCCACCAAACAGTTTCCTTGAGAGGGTTGCATGCTTATGGACGTCGTCTCATGCCCTAGCAATATTGACCCTTGTCCACAGCCCCACTCCTGTTTGCCGACTAGACTCTGCCTTATCTTCCTGGCTGACCATTCACCCAACTAAGTAACACCAGATGATTTCTTCGCACCGCTCTGCACATCTTTGGAACTCTCTTCCGATGCAGACCCCTTTGTAGCCGTGAACTTCCGAACACTCCTCAAGTATAAGGAGGTGTCCTTTCGTCTTCTTCTTCGTTCTCCGTCAGCGTCGTTCGTAGTTGCTCAAGGGTAAGTCGACACCCATGAGGTAAGTGCTCCCCAATCTCTTCTCTTCTGAATCCTCCCAAACTGACATTGAATAATAGTTGCGACGCCTCGGGCCGGGATCCTCGTGAGGTCCTATCGGAAAGTCACGAATCACGTGACGTGGCATGTCGGAGCTCCTCTGGGGGTTCCGGCCCGGGATACTAATCTGACTATTCATTCTCTGTCGAGTTTGCCATATTCTCCATTGCGTTATATATGATACCGATTCTATCCTCACACATTTTAGGGTGTGACAGGTGCGGAGCGTTTTGCCAGGAGGGTTGGGAAGTCTTGGATATTGCGGACGTGGATTGTATGTCCAGTTCTGGGCGCAGTGGGGGCAGGCGGTTGGTTTTGAGGGGTGGGTTGCGGCGGGTAGAGGGACGGCGAGCTGGGGTCGGTGTAGGCGACGCGGTTTCTTCGTCGCTGACGTCAGTGTCAGTGTCGAGGGTCATGTCGTCAATTGTTGTCGGTTGGGAGTGCGGCTCTGCGCTAGCGTGTTGGCTCGCGCTAAGGCTCGGCGTGCTGATTTTGTCGGGGGGAACGGGTTTTTTTGCGAGCGGCAGCAGAGCGTGGGGCCATGTCGCCGCGAAGGAGGTGGGAGGGGAGATTGAGGGAGCGATAGAGTTAAAGGGAAGAGAAGAGAAGACGAGTTCGAGCGAGTGGTTGTTGTTTTGTGGTTGTGGTGGGGTCGCGTTGTGCCTGTGCCGAGGGGCGTCTTCAGGGGCCGTGATTCTCTTTCACCTCGCTTGCGCGACGAAAAAGAGCGTGCCGGGTCTGGAGAGGCTTCGGGTAGGTAAATCGAGCGAGCTATTCAAGAATCCGCTCGAAAATCTGATGATTTCCGGGTGGTTGTTGAGATAGCTGGGGGGGGGGGTCGAACTCGGGGTATGCCCTTGGGGGTGAGGAACCAAATGACGGCAGGCTGACAAGTGGGAAAGCTACCTCTGACACTCCAAATCCTACCGTAGGAGGACAGAGCCAAAAGATGATTCTGGCCCGCGGAGATCTGTAGAATTCGCTCGTTGGGGGCGGGGAATTGGATAGCCCGCGGTTTGCGGCTGGACCAGGCGGCTGCTCCATCGAGCGAGCCGGAGATGAGTACTGTGCCAGACAGAGTGAGGACAAATACACTGGACGATCTAAATACCAATGACGTCAGTTGTTTTTTTCCATCTTCAAATGGTATGAAAAAACATAAACCAAAAGCAAGAAAAAAAAAGAAAAAAAAAAGAAAAAACAATGGGCCAACTAACCCGCTCTGAATGTCAACGACGCCCTTACATCTCTTGTCTTCTACCTCTCTCGGGGAATAGCTGTTGAGCTTTTTGTTACGGATCAGGCGGCGGCCATCGTCGCTAAACAATAGCTGGGCGTCTTGTCCCCAACCGAAGAGACGACCGGTTGCTAGGGTCTTGAAAGCACCCTGCCAATCGCCGTCTATAGCGAAGCGGTCGATGTGCACATGGAAATTATCCTGTACCGCCGCTTTCCAAAAGACGGCGTCGTTCGAGACAATTTTCCAGTGTTTCTACACCGGTGTTAGAGTTTACACGCTGATGGTACCATCGATCGAGATGAGGGGGTTGGGGTTGGAAATGAGGGAGTTTGAATAGCAAGGAGAGGTTTGGAATGGAGATGACGGGGTTGGAATTGATATGAGAGGGTTGGAATCAGGGCAGGAGCTTGCGATTGTCATCAGAAGTATGGTTGGTCATATGGGATACTTACGGACACTGCACTCAGCTGAGTGGCCGCCTTCCAACCTGCGTACTTGACGATCCGGAGCTTAAGCTCGTTGGCTGCGTGTGGAGTGATGTTAGTGATCAGAGCTTTTACACAGGAGTTAGAGGTTACAAACGCAGGTTCGAGATATAATCAGTCATTGTAGCTTATGTTGTCAAAGATTGAGGATAAAATAGATAAATTATGTCGTCAAAAATTGAGGATGGGCGTCAAGAAGGAAGAGAAGATGGCCGGGAGCACTGGGGCGCTCGAGTACATATGAGAAGTAGACCTGTGGTATGGTTAACGTTTGTCGGAACCAGTGGAGGAGTTATTTCGTCATACTGTAACGTCTGGATGACGGTCGATGGTATCTGATAGCCGGAGAACCTTTCATTTCTACTCCTGTCGAGCTTGGCGGAGTGTACGCAAGTATTCCACGATCTTCCAGAGGTAATTCCTGTATCTGGTTAGCTGTATATTGACCATACTATACCACTCTCGATCATGAAGAAGGATAGTTACTATCTGTAGTATATGGAGAATATAGGTACGCGGGGCATATACGTCAAGGTGGGCCCCGTTTGCCATATTATCCATATACCGATCTTGAATGGCCGGATGGACTAGTTTCGCAACACCTTTGTGCTATCGTCAGAACCAGTTCACAGTGGCGGCAAAAACGGAGCGCGAGAACATCTCAACTACATGGCGATCTAGAATAGCTTACTGTCAATAGTATTACCTGGTTTGATTGCGAGAAACCACCAGTAAACTGTGCACCAAGTCATTTTGACAAGCGCACTGCAGGTACCCGGTTCCACGGATCATGCAAAACTGATCTCACTGTTTTTCAGGGCATTAGAACTGTATCAGTCAACGGTGAACTGTCTGTTCATGTCACACGATCTACGATTTTACCCGTTAAACCGGGTATACCGTTGGGAGGTCTGGTCACTCCCCGTGGTGATTGGCTCCTTGCTACAACAGTTTCGAAGGAGGCCACTGGTACAGGATCTATGGAACAAAGCTCGTATGTTCTGTGATCGAAAAGATAGATAATATATTCAAATAAAATATCTAAAATTGTGGCTCAGTCTGTTCTTCTCCTCACTGCGGGTTTCGTGCATTTTTCCCTGCGACAATGAACCTCTAAAAAATGAAAAATAACAAAAAAACCGAGACAAAAAAAAAACGTGGAAAAAAAATTGAATGAAGAAAAAAAACATTGAAGAAACAAAAAACAAAAGCAAAACCAGAAACGAAACCTCAGCATCATGCGTTATCAAAGGCTGGCGTCATTCTGTCAAAACCCAAAAACCGTGAAGAGTGTTCCCAGCCGTCATTTCCAGTCGAACGCTTCCGCTAATACGTAGGAAAGATCAATGGAGTTCTTCCACTCATTGTGATGCCTGTTGGTGTCTCGATAGGGCGTTATTATACGCTTGTAACCGAGCAAGTTGTTCCGTCAAGACTCAAAACAAGCGAAGCATAGGTCCCATGGACTACTCCTGACAATGACGGCGTCCGTTTATGTCCTGATAGAGAATTTTCACACGCCACCAACCGCTCAAACTGTTGCGTGGAGACTAAAAAACAAACGCAACGTAAATCAAGGCATCATACACTCTGGTGTAGGCCGGTTAATTGCTGCGAAAGCCGCACAGTGACGCTTTCCAGGCCCACAATTTCCTCCGGTAATCGCGAAACCCATATTGACTACAAGAAGTATCTGAGAACCAGCATCCCTCTCCTCAACCTTCTGATCTCCTTGGTAATATTCTTGACGTCCGAAAGCCCCCTTCACAGATTATCACCACACATCTTTTTCTACCGATTCTATTCTGAACAAAGTATCATCACCATGTTAGCTCAGCAAATTTCCCTCCGCTGCCCCCGCAAGGTCAGCCACCACCAGACCTCTCCCGCCGCCACTCACCGACGACTGGTCTTCCCAACTGGTCCTGCCGACGCTGCCCTTCTGGAACTTAAAACAATGGAAGCTCAGGCTGAGCACGGGGGAAAACCTGCATTCACCAACATTCAACTCCACCAGATTTCTGTGCAAAGAATCTGCTGGGAGCACATCAAAAGGCTCGGTAATACAGCAACACCCCAGCATATTCGAAAGGCGGCCGAGAGAGTCTTGGTCAAGCACAAGGCTGGTTTGTAACCCTCAAAATCACCCCTTCCCTCTCCCTAATAATCAGAGCTAACGTACTACAGAGATCATCAGCTTTGGTGATCTTGCCTACGAGATGATTGAACCGGTCCTAAAGACCATCGATAGCGCCCCCCAGTTGAAGATGATCGAACAGAACAGCCCTCAAATCCGTGATGCGGATCATCTGATCTGGCAAAAGCTTATTGCAAAGGACTTTGGCATGGGAGCCTTGTCAAAGATAAAAGTTAAGGATGATAGCCGCTGGTCAGTATTATATGATGTAAGGTTTGCCTTGTCCAACACAAAGACAGTGACTAATGCAGGAATAGACGTGCCGCGAGGAGCGGGCCGAGGAGAATGACCGTATCGCTCGGTCCATGAAGATGATTATGCAGGCCACTGAGGCGGAAAGGAAGACGACAACAGTCACCCACCTCAAGAGCTCCTCCGTTATACCCGCCGCAAGAGGTCGCACGAAAGGAGAGGGCTGGGGGGCCCGGAACCATTGGGATGCGAAGGTCGGAGCAAAAGTCAAGGACATTGTGAAGAAGTCCAAGGTCGAAGCTCACCAGGTCGCCCTCCGAAATCGTTCTGCGGAAACACCAGTTTTCCGTTCCGATATTGACTCCAGCATGGCCGATGTCCTACGCATGAGGCACCAGCAACGTCTCCAGTTGACCACCAACACATCCAAGAAAAGACCTCAGAGAGATGATCCGCCTCTTAGGGGTGGTCTTCCGAAGAAGGCCAGAACCTCACGTTCATAATCCATCCTGCCGCTAAAGATCCCTAATCGCAGATAAAACTTTGTGGGTGGTCTAGCCTATTTACTATATCTGTACATCGACAGTATTTGTTCGTTATCGTTTTTGTGAATGTTACCTTTATAATCTATGTATTCAACGATTTTGTTTTTGTCCTTTTTTTCATTCGTTTGGTTGTATTCTTTATCTCATCTAGATCTCAGACATTCATTTAGCACCATCATGTATATATATATAATAAAACCATATTTCACAATATACATATACTTATTTTTGAAGTAAAGAAAAAAAACATTGTACCCAACTTGTCATCTTATGATACTGAAAAAGCCGCCGATAATTCCCCCATTCTTGTAGAATTATGCACAGGTGAACCGCGTGATATTTTTGTCTTACAAAGACTGTTACTGTGACATCGTGCGCTATACTGTAGAAGTGTTCCGTCACTGTATCTCATTGGATTGAGGCTTTATCTCGTGGATTTTCTCTCTACGCCAATAGTGCGTATGCGGTTTCAAGCCCCCAGCTGGGCGTCTTTATGTTGGGTCGTTTTAGTTCATATGTACCCCACGCGAAAACATCGAACGCCAACATCCAACTTGTCTGTCCTCTCTATACCCCGAAATTGAATGTCGATGACGTCCCTTTCTCATGGTCTACGTAGCATCACCAAATTTCCTTCTAACAGTTCAACCCCCGCAGATGCACAAAGTGCGATAGTATGTAATAAGAATACCTTTCTACTGGAGAATTCCACGCAGCCCTATGATGACGCACAAGGAACCGTCAATGAAAAAGGAAAAAATGTAACTACCCTGCCGCATTCATTTATGACCCTTTCAGTTGCATAAAACCATATAACCAGGACCACCTTGGGCTAGGACCGAAGAGGTTCGAAGATGTTAGGTTGCCCTTTTGCCTCGGTTTTTAGATGTTTTATACCTCGTGATTCAGCAAGACCAGAACCTTCACTTTTCATGATTTGCATAATCATGCAATGGTTAATGGCGTCGGGAATATTCCTCAACCGTTGCCATCAAGACCATTGTTTTGAAACCAACCAGGTCAAGCAGACCCCGTAGCCGCCGGTACTAGTAACTATCTTGCAGAGCTGAGAGCACAGCTGGCTTTGTGGATCAAGAGAATCACTTTTTCGGAGAAAACTATATTTTTTTTCTTTTTTTTTTTTTTTTTATTTCATACACGCATCTAACCCTACGGTTATGGCGGATGCTAACTATGTACATTGTTAACCCTGGAATGTTACTTCCAGGGTCACCGAGAACGCCTCGGAGCGGTCATGCTGTTGTCAGGGTGTAGCCCCCTTCCTGCCTTCTCCTTCTCCTTTTCTGTTCCTTCTCGTCGTTGTGTCCTTGAGCCCTGTGCGCTCCCCAAATCACCCTTCCCGGCGTTTGGTATCCTCCTCCCTTCCCCGCGTACGTCCCCCCTTTTTTTTTTTTTTTTTTTTTTTTTTTTTTTTTTTTTTTTTTTTTTCCCCAAACAACCTTACTCCACGCCGTTGCGTCCCCTCTTCTCTCCCTTCCCACTCGTCCCCGTTACGTCCCTCCGTCTTCTCCTCATTCTCCTCTCCCTTCCTTCCTCCCTTCCGCCATTCCTCCTCCTCTCTCCTTTCCCATCTCCCTTTCCTCGCTTCCTCTCTCCCCCTCTCCTTATCTATATACATTCTTATTATCATACATGTTTTTTTTTTTTCTTTTTTGTTCTTAGTGTTCCTCTGCTGGGTCCAATAATGTCCCCCAGCCCGTCATCAAGGTGTTTCTGCTGGGTCTGTTAGCCTCCTCGGGGTGCTTACTGAGTACCGAATGTGCCCATTCAGATGTGGCCAACTTCGAGTCAGAGATCATGGTGGCGAGGGCTCGGATGCCGTGTTTAGTGTGTAGGATCATGTGTAACTTGAGTTGTCGGTGGCGTGGGAGTTTCAGAAGTTTTCGAAGCTGAATCCTGTGCGGGGTGAAGAGCGGGCAGGAGAGCAGCAGGTGTTTTGGTGTTTGGGGGGGGGTGTAAGGGGCAGGGGCATGCGCGGGTGGGGTAGGGTGGGGGGGGTGGGCCAGGTAATCCAGGAAGTATCCGTGTCCGGTTCGGAGGCCTAGGATCGCCGTTGAGACCTTTCTGGGTACGGTGGTGTACGCCTCATCGAGTGATTTCCTATGAGGAGCGTCGTACGTCTTGGGTTTCGGGCTTGTGTTGTACCACTGTGCCCAGTCCTCGGAGTGGGCTTCCTTGACTTGTCTGCGGAGCCATGACAGAGAGGTGGGGGGGGGGGTGAGTGGGTGTTGGGTAGTGGCTTGTTTTGCAAGGCGGTCTGCTTCTTCATTGCCTAGGATGTCGGTGTGGCCGGGGACCCAGTGTAGGTGTACGGTTGTCCCTGTACGTCGCAGGAGAAGTTGTGTGATGTGGTGGATACCGGTTGCAGTTTCTTGTCCTGGGCCCGGGGTGAGACGAGTTGCCCGGATGATAGCGGCTTGATTATCGGTGAAGATATGGATTTCGCGGTATTGGAGATGTAGCCGGCAGATGAGGGTATTACAGGCGATCAGGCCTTCTTCGATGGCTTTCAGTTCTGCGTCGAAGACTTCGCATGATCTGCCCATCGGGATGGTCTTTCGGATGCTCTGATCGAGGCCTGTCGGGATATAGAATCCTGCTCCGGTGAAGCCTTCGAGCTGGGAGCCGTCCGTGTACGCTATGATCGTGTTTGGCTTGGAGCGTAGGTGAGTGAGGAGGTTGTAGTGATGCGCCTCGGCTTCTTCTTTGGTAGAGGGAGGGCTGTGGCGTGTGAGGGGGGCGTCCGTCCATGGGGCGGGGTCTGGTTGTGCCGTGTCTTCGACGGTGGTTCTGGGGGACAACCATCTGCCTAGGGATGATATTGTTGCGACTAGGCGAGTGATTGGGCGTGTTCCGGAGGTCCAGTCACAGTCGTACTCCTTCGGGGATTGTATGGCATGGGTGAAGTGATTAGGGATGGGGAAAGAAGAGGGGCAATGGGTGACGACGGGATGGGTAGGGGGAAGGGAGAGGAGGCGGAGGGCATATTTCCTGCGCTTGTGGTTTAGGCGGGTGGTGACTGGGGGCAGTGCTGCCTCGTTGTGTAGGGCGAGGATCGGTGTGGAGGAGAAGGCGTTCAAGATTCGTCGAATGACTGCGTTTTGTTGGAGTTGTAGTTTTCTGGCGAAGGACTTTTAGGCGGCCCACCAGATCTCTGCTCCGAAGTCGGATTTCGCCTGGACCCATGATCGATACAGGGTTCGCACCGCCGTGGGGGACAGTCCAGTTTCCTGTCTGACGAGGCTTCGAAGGGCATTAAAGGCCCTGGACGCAGAGGTTAGCCTAGTTTGTACATCATGGGAGAAAGAGAGTTTTCTGTCGAAGTATATTCCAATCCAGCGGACCACATCCTGATTTCCATTCTGAGTTCCTGGCCTAACCACGGTGCCGTTCGGGAGTGTCACGCATGTCAGAGGTGTTATTTCGTCTTTCTGTGCTCGGTGAAAGTGCAGAAGTTCCGATTTGGCGTCATCGAAGGCTACGGCGTTGTCCTCCGCCCACTTGAAGGCTACTCGGGCCGCTTTTTCCAGGGTTCGGGAGATGGCTTCGCGTGATTTTCCATGACACACCACCGCAACGTCGTCGATGTAACTTGGTGTCCAAAGGGTGGGGTTGTGCTCGGATAAGGCGTCAAAGAGGGGGCGGAGGTATAGTAGGAAGAGGATGGGCGAGGCGGCGGAGCCTTGGGGGATGCCGGTTCGGGTCGGTCGTTGCACGTCTGTTCTTCCGTCGAATGTGAGAGCGATCGTCCTATCATTCAGAAATGAGTGACACCAATTAACTACCGGTGTAGGTCAGCCGAGGGAGCGCATGGTAGAGGTTAGTCGTGCGGAGGAGACGTTGTCGAATGCGCCTCTGACGTCGAGGAAGAGGGTGGACGTCGTTATCTTCTGTTGTAGATGGGTTTCAACGTCATGGGTGAGCGCTATTGCTGCATCAATTGCGGATCGTCTCGGGCGACCACCAATTTGATCTTGATGTAGGAGGTCGTTTGTCTGGGCTAGCTGGCTCAGTCGTGTTGCCATGAGCTTCTCAAGTACTTTGCCCATGCAGTTGAGGAGCGCAATGGGTCGATATATATATTCGGAATGGGATTGGTTTCGCGCCTTGCTGGGTCACTCAGTCTTTTTCTCTTGGATGATGGGGAAATACGGAGGTGCAGCGAATTGCAGTGCAGATGTTGCGTACAGGTGATGTTGCGTAACGTTACTTGCGCAGGACAAGGGTACAACCTATGTACCACCACAAAAGAATATAGGGTTAGAGAACCATCTCAAGAATGGTCAAGCGTGTAGTCTTCCTCACCTATGCCACTTTGAGCCAAGTAAACTTCAATCAATGCAGTTAATGCTAGCCGCGGATCATCCCTGCAACAACCGACGACCAAACCGCTGAACATCTCCATCAGCCTCGAGCAGTGATAATACCAGCTACATTCTCCTTATAAACGCAGTATTAAACCTGTCATCTGTGGCTCCTATATCTTGCACAATATCTGTGACTGTCCCAGCAATCTCAAGCCACAAAAAAACGTTTCTCCTGATCTTCGTTACCCATTGGTTGCAACATTTGCGCCGTCACCTGTAGCCCCACGCTAGTATGTACGGTCTAGTGGGCTTTCAGCTGGAATGGGTCTTCGAGTATCTTCACCTTGGGAATGTGAAAACTGCAGCACGTTGGTTGATTCATCTATTGTGATACAGGATATCGATTCCGGAGAAACCAGTGCAGATGTGGGGTGCAGCTCACATAACACAGCGAGACCATATTATGTCTGTCCCCGGCCACTCAGTATCCGCTTGCACAACCCAGCCCTCATTTCAGCCATCAAAATGCATAGATGAGAGATATTGATTACCCCGGCTTTGGTGTAAGCTCACACAGCTAATGCAAGGAATAGCTGGGGCCTTACCGGATCGCAAATCTCACAGGCTACATTGATCGTCGCGCTTCCGAGATACTGTATCCCAGCTAGCCCAAAGTTATTCTGAACGACCTCCGCGCGAACCATAGATAGAAGACTACGGCGCAAATGCCCACACTGAACGTTAGACCCACAGTTGCACAGTCTCAATGGACTTCAGCTGGAATTCGTGGATCACAATTGCACCCAGCATCTCAAGTGTGCTAATTTAGTACTCAATGATTCATCAATTCATTCAACCACACGGCAGTCGAGGCTTGTAGGGTTGATGTAGGGACAAGGGCATTCAAATCCTAGCCCTGTGGTGGTTTGGTTTGAACTCCTTATAGAGGTTCCTCTGATTCCGTACACCACTGCACGAAGGACAGGTGTAAGGAGAAAAAGAAGAGACAACAGCTAGCTATCCGTGACGCTCTTCAAGCTTTCAACCTTCTCCTTGTAGGGACACAACGTTCTTGTAGCACGCTCTGTAGAATTCAAAAAGATGTCGTGGACCACACACATGGCTTTTTTTGGTCACGAATCCTTCAAACACGAGTGACTCCATGTGCAACCCCTCACGGCTAGCCGTAAGGAGCCTTGACTAACTTCACCGACCAATCACAGCTTTTAACCATATGTGTGACTTCAGCCGGCTTTAGCTGTGACTCTGTCTCACAGGACCGGCTTAAGTATCACATAAAATATTCCTTGACGATCATCGATTCCAACCCCATGTAGGAAGTCGGGTAGTAGATATCTCAGAATCAAGCCCAGTGGAATCCATAGCAGCTGGAAACGCGTCGACTCCAAGCGTCGTGGACGCTGATCCATCAACAATGTCTGAACTCAGCTGAAATGTTGGCTATCAATACACCTTGACCAGCATATCGAGATTGACATAAATACATTATCCTCCTGCCCCCGTTTTTCCATCCTCACCAACACACTCAACTTTCAAACAAGAAGTCCCACAAAACCTCAAACTTTTCTTCTTCCTTGAACTATCAAGCAAGCCAAAATTCTTCCATCTCGGCCAACGCCCACAAGGGCCGTGCCGTCCGCTGGATCTACTACCAAGACACCTCTATGAAGCCCAAGGAGATCCAGCACATTGGTGGCTCCTGGAAGAACGGTGAGTTGGATCACAATAAACAACTCCATGTGACACAAATGAGTTGCTAATCTGTTATCAAACAGGTGGATACGCCCCTACCGGAACCTTCACCCCCAAAGCAGGTATCAGCGCCGCCGTTTACAGCCAAGGGGACAACTCCGACCTCCGGGTATTGTCTGTCAGCGACGACAACAGACTCAGAGTCACGACCTTCACCAACAAGGGCTGGGCCGGAACTAAGGGACCTTACCAGCACCATCACCGGAAGTGATGTAGCTGCTATCGTTGTTGCGGGTACCAATACCTGGACTCGTGCCTACTACCAGGCTGAGGGTGGAAAGATCGCTGAGTATGGATCCAACGATGGTCAGAACTGGAGCTTGATGCAGACTAGCATTCCTACTTCCAACTAGGGGATGGAATACGGTTTGATAGGCAGGACAATCTGAAGGGATGTATGCTTGGTCGTATTGTGGGTGGACTGGAAGACGGTCATTTTGAGCATGTTTCATGAGTTTTATGATGTATTGAGACGTCAGCACAACGTTGAAAATGAATTTTGTACTTAGATATTTTTCATAAAATGCCACTAGTTCTATTGATCAAACGCCATACAATCCCAGCTATCGCTTGGATGCCATAGCTGAATCCACTAGTCACCAAGTATCACCCGGTGCATGAATAAGTATCACATGACGAGAATATGGAATGAATCAAAGTACCGAGAAGTCTGTGCAGATATGATCAACACCTACAAGATGGGGATACACGATACATAAGTCTTTTCGCAACGAAGACTATGGGTCATACAGCGAGTGCAATTTCATGATTACCGGCTGTCTTTCAAACTAGCTAGCATCGGTACATCTGGACTACACATGTAATCTGACATAGTATCATTTCCAAGTCTTTAAAAGCGGTTACAAACGCTCAAATTTCTATCCCACTGGACTGCGCTCCGAAATGATTTGCCTGTACCAAGAATGACTTTTACTGTATCGTCAGGGCATCATGGCATATCACTAATCTCGTGTTGAAGTTCAGGTTTAGATAATTACTATCAACATACAGCAGATGGAATTCCCGAGGATAAGGGATTTCGTAAATAAGAGGTTGTATTTGTTCTATGAATGTCTGCGTTGAATGCCACGTACAAAGAAAGACGTGTACATGTACAGCGGCATCATGAGATATCACTGCATGTGATTCCCTTTTTTTTTTTGCGAGTTCAGATTGATGGACTTAGGACCCACAGCATAACTGACCACTTCGGCATTTTTCTTCTACAATTTATTCCACGTAATTAGGGGGTAAGTCATAGGTCACAAGCCATAAGTCATAGATTTTAAGTCATAAGTCATAATTCATTATAATAGAGAATACATAATACATAATGCAATGTACATCTCGCATCAGACATCGTAAACAATAACCAATAAAACATCTGCCTCAGAAATAACAATGATTTACAAAAGAAAAAGACAAATCTGAAAGAACTGAACATGGAAACATACAGCAAAAAGAAAAGAAGAAAAAAAAAAAAAGAAAGAAAAACACATAATGAACAAACCAACAAACAAACAAACAAACAAACAAAACAACTCAACATGAAAAAAAAAAAAAGGAAACCCCGCATTTCATCAACAAGATGGCAAAAAACAAGAAAATCAACACCCTAATCCGTTTCCGATTCCTCAGGCATCTCCGTCACAAGCGCGCAGCTCCTCATTCCTCCCGCAGAGACTTTGTAGGCGAAAAAGTCTCCTTCACCAAAGTCCACAGGCATCGGCTTGTCGAGGATGCCATCGCGAAGGTCATACCGTACCCCGATTTCCTGGGCCACCTGTCGCACACCGTGCCCAAGAGCTCCGTGACATCCCCGGTCTCGTCCCCAGGTAAGAACCTTTCCGGTATCGCTGAGGGCAACCGCGTGACCATCCCCGAAGGAGATGTCGACGATTTCGTTGTTGTAGATGAACTCCTCGATGAAGTCGGGGGTCGCTTTGCCGGTGAGGATTTTGGAGGTACCGAAGGAACTGTGGCCAATGTATCGATCAAATTGGCCCTTGATGTTGTCTGCATTCAGAAGATAGACGAAGCCATTGCTGTTGAAGACAGCAAACTCTCGGAACTTGCCCTCCACTCGATCGATTTTGGGACTTCCCCTGGGTGCAAGGATGTTGACCAGTTGCATCGGGACTATGTGGTGTGCGTATTGAAGACGGACGTCCAAGGCAAATACTCGTCCTGAAGATGTCACGAGCATGACCAGGTCCTCGCCGATTGCGAAATCGACGACACGGTCCTCGTGCGAGGCATCTCCAAAGACGTCCATAAAGAATGGAATGCGTAGGACATCCACAGATCGGATGGGAATATCGGCGTCTTCGTAGTGAGAGCGCGTAGGGCGGGGCTGGTTCGACTGCGCTCCGTCAAGCCAAAGAAAGAGGCCGTGATTGTCGATAAGCGCCCCGGAGAAGGTCCTGCCTGCGACAACTTTGGAGCAGATGGGATTGTTGATGACGCCCTTGGGGGCGAGGAATTGAATGACGGCAGGCTGACAAGTGGGAAAGCTACCTCTGACACTCCAAATCCTCCCAGACGCGGACAGAGCCAAAAGATGATTCTGGCCTGCGGAGATCTGTAGAATTCGCTCGTTGGGGGCGGGGAATTGGATAGCCCGCGGTTTGCGGCTGGACCAGGCGGCTGCCCCATCAAGCGAGCCGGAGATGAGCACGGCGCCAGACAGAGTGAGGACGGATACACTCGATGCTCTAAATGCCAATGACGTCAGTTGTTATTTTCCATCTTCGGATGGTATTGAAAAGAAAAAAACAAAAAAAGCGAACCTACCCGCTCTGAATGTCAACGACGCCCTGGCATCTCTTGTCTTCTACCTCTCTCGGGAGATAGCTGTTGACCTTTCGGTTACGGATTAGGCGGCGGCCATCGTCGCTAAACAATAGCTGGGCGTCTTGTCCCCAACCGAAGAGACGACCGGTTGCTAGGGTCTTGAAAGCACCCTGCCAATCGCCGTCTTTAGCGAAGCGGTCGATGTGCACATGGAAATTATCCTGTACCGCCGCTTTCCAAAAGACGGCGTCGTTCGAGACAATGTTCCAGTGTTTCTACACCGATGTTAGAGTTTACACGCTGATGGTACCATCGATCGAGATGAGGGGGTTGGGGTTGGAGATGAGGGAGTTTGAATAGCGAGGAGAGGTTTGGAATGGACATGACGGGGTTGGAATTGATATGAGAGGGTTGGAATCAGGGCAGGAGCTTGCGATTGTCATCAGAAGTATGGTTGGTCATATGGGATACTTACAGACACTGCACTCAGCTGAGTGGCCGCCTTCCAACCTGCGTAGTTAACGATCCGGAGCTTAAGCTCGTTGGCTGTGTGTGGAGTGATGTCAGTGATCAGAGCTTTTACACAGGAGTTAGAGGTTACAAACGCAGGTTCGAGATGTAGTCAGTCATTGTAGCTTATGTTGTCAAAAATTGAGGATAAAATAGATAAATTATGTCGTCAAAAATTGAGGATGGGCGTCAAGAAGGAAGAGAAGATGGCCGGGAGCACTGGGGCGCTCGAGTACTTATGAGAAGTAGACCTGTGGTATGGTGAATGTTTGTCGGAACCAGTGGAGGAGTTATTTCGTCATACTGTAACGTCTGGATGACGGTCGATGGTATCTGATAGCCGGAGAACCTTTCATTTCTACTCCTGTCGAGCTTGGCGGAGTGTACGCAAGTATTCCACGATCTTCCAGAGATAATTCCTGTATCTGGTTAGCTGTATATTGATCATACTATACCACTCTCGATCATGAAGAAGGATAGTTACTATCTGTAGTATATGGAGAATAATAGGTACGCGGGGCATATACGTCAAGGTGGGCCCCGTTTGCCATATTATCCATATACCGATCTTGAATGGCCGGATGGACTAGTTTCGCAATACCTTTGTGCTATCGTCAGAACCAGTTCACAGTGGCGGCAACAACGGAGCGCGAGAACATGTCAACTACATGGCGATCTAGAATAGCTTACTGTCAATAGTATTACCTGGTTTGATTGCGAAAAACCACCAGTACACTGTGCACCAAGTCATTTTGACAAGCGCACTGCAGGTACCCGGTTCCACGGATCACGCAAAACTAATCTCACTGTTTTTCAGGGCATTAGAGCTGTATCAGTCAACGGTGAACTGTCTGTTCATGTCACACGATCTACGATTTTACCCGTTAAACCGGGTATACCGTTGGGAGGTCTGGTCACTCCCCGTGGTGATAGCTTTCGAAGGTGGCCACTGCTACAGAATCCATGGAAATAAATTTTGCCCGTTTGTGGTTGGAACGATGGATAGGAGGATGCATTAAAATGTATAGAATTGACCGACACAGTTTCACTGCGGTCCATTTAACACGTTTGATTCTTATACATAGAGGCATCCTCAAGTTGCTGCTAGGCAGTTTTTTTCAGGAGAAATGAGGCGTGACTCTCATAATTTCATTCATTTCTGTTTCGGTTCTTCACAATCATTTCAGTTCTAATACCTACTGTAATTTCTAGTATACCGCCGTAAATGGTAAGAGGCGATATGTCGTAGTCCGTTGTACTTGTCCGTATTACCAGTCTACACTCCGTCATTATCGTCCGTTGTCCACAGTTTCCAATTAACATTCTGTGAATAGCGTCCGTTGTCCCTGCTTGGTACTTTCAAGCACTTTCGCGCCTCTATCTGACACGAGCGTTATCATCAAATGTATCACAGTATTTCGCTCATTGCCGTGTCCGTTTATGTAGGTGATTATGCCAAGAGAGTGTGAACCTCTGCAAACATCTGGCACTAGAACGGTCAATGCCAGTGATCAGCACTGAAAGTCTCCTCATGGGCGATATCAATCTCGACCCATCAATCGGTATTACTGAAGCACAAGTTACTGATATATTGGAACCCTTGCTTTCGGTTATGCATAACGGTTCGGGCACTACGTCATGAATTCTGTGAATAACCTTTTGCCTGGTCAGTAGAAACAGTCAATGGACATCTGTCAATGATAACAGCGTCTCTGTGAGCCTTGACGTTTCATCATCGTTTGCTATCAAAGGCTGAAGTCGTTCCGTGTAAACCCACAAAGAGTGACAAGTGATCCCAGCCATCATCTCTGGTTTAACTCTTTCCCTGATTCGTACATACGGTGTACCAGATTATGCCAATCATCATGGTGCCTGTTGGCATCAACGTCTTCTTCAGCCACGTCATTTCTTCTCTAGGTATCCAAGAAATAAGGAAAGACAGCTCAAAAACAAAGCGGACTTTATTTGAAAAAATACAGTTCGTTGGTCTGTAGATTGAAAAAGTTGTAATTGTTTCCGATTGACACAATGAAAATCACGAGGAAGAAATGCAATAATGAAATCAGCAGACCAAAGCCCCGACCTTGACTAAGAAGGAAAAATGAAGGTTGAAGGGAAAGAAGTAGAAGAGAAAGGGAAGGAACGAGGGGCAAGTGAATCCGGCGTTGAAAGATAGAGACGGTTGAGAGCGGAAAATGTGCGGTGATGTTACTATTTCCATCATCTAATGTGATATGTCAAGTATTACACCGATCTACGAATTTTGGAAACATAAGAAGGAGTTTTTCAATTTTTCTTCAGATTTGCCATATGGAGCGTAGTTGAATATCTGAAGATATCCGTTTAGATAATAGTTCTGGTCAAATCATGAAATACATAATTCATGCACAGAGTCAAAGAAAAAAAAAGGCGATGACAGTAGCAGTGACGCAAATAGGTGAAGAACGCGCATAAGAATAGCGGAGTGAAAGCTACACACAGGGTTTGTACCAACCCGTGATTATACAGTATAGCTACCACGGGTTACTCCGTTACTGCTTGACCCAAAAACTCCACAATTCCGAATAAATCACATACACCAGTCTGAATTGATACTGCAGGAAAACTTGCGGTGAAATCCCATTAACCGAAGTTTCTTCGATTTTCAAGATCTCTGACGCAGCTTGTTGTGACCTGCAGCCGTGAAAACAAAAAGCTTGGACAGTCAGAATTAATCCGGCACTAATATTGATAAATATATACGACGTCGATAAAAACTTGGCAACGATAGTTTCTGCTAGGAAAATACGCTAACAAAAGTCACTCCTTGACGTAGAATAGCCATTCCACCAGTACCTATCGGATGGAGGATCGAGGTGATGGGGAACAATCCAATCCAAAGAGCAAGATGGTCTTTGTACATAAGGGCTCTGCCGAAGCGTCCTTTTGACACTCCCTTCTCCTTATCCATCCCATCTATTTTACTCTTCGTCTTCATTAATATCATCAATATGTCTACGAATAACACCAACGGCAAGACTTACCAGATCCCAACAGCAATGCTCCTACAAGGTGTCGCCGCTCAGGTCGTCCCGGGTCAGCCGGACCGCATCCGCCTGTCATTGCCCGATAAGCAAGGTCGTCTGTTTGAGCAAGAGGTAAGCCCCCCCCCCCTCCCCCGCTTTTCCCGCCGTAAACTGCTGATACCCTCTTAGATGGCGAGGGCCGACCTTGAATGGTTGGTCAACCATTGTAGTCGTATCCAGGCTGCGAAGAAGACTACCGGACTACAGACGACGCCACCAGCACCGTCCCCAGACGCCCGCGCGACCCTCAACAATGGCACCGGCACTCCGATTGCTCCAGGTGCGGGAGCGAGTCCCACCAATCCGGTCGTCCTCGATGACGAGTAAGTATCAGGGTTCTTTTTCTGTAGATGGATCAAGGACTTGGGTTCATGTATTTTTTTATTTTGTAATTACTCTCATTAATATAAAACCCCTTAAAAACGTGAATTTTAACCAAATCATTTAATAAGTGAAAGAACACTCCGTAGAAAACAATACCGTGACATATAACAATTTAATTCTCAAGGCTTCAGAAACATCATCGAGGCCTGCCAGGCCTATACAGGCAAATCAACGCGAAACAACCAAATTCGGTCCTCTATACCGGAGCTTCCAAACGATGCACTCCAATTTCTTACTTCCAGTTCGCTGTCACGCAAAAGAAAAGAAGAATAATGAATCTTTTAAAACAAGGATCAAGAACGAATACCAACTCACTCGAATGCAGCTCGCAGAAAACTCAAAACTTTCAACAAAGGGAACATTAATCTAAGAAAAAAACTGTCCAGACCCGCAAACCCTAGCATTATAGCGATATTCATAACGCCAGCCAATCTTCATGTCTGCAAGATACTCCAAAAAACACTTTTTGTAAACCGATCATACTGAAAAAGAAAAGGCTCCACAACATTCAACCTTCCTCGTGCCCGTCGTAGCTCCGTAATACGTGCCACCTCTTATAGGTTCCCCGGGGTACAAATGCTCACAACCGCCGACAGTCTGGGAGGATCAATAGGAATTCCAGTCTATCCGCAACGGCGTACTGAGCAGATATTCTATGCAAAGACCTTGATTATGAGGGGAAAATATCAATCCAAGATAGTTATGGAAGTGGATGGAAAGAACCAGCAAGGCCGCGGAAAACTGTGCAAGCGCAAAGTCTCAGCTTGCTGGTGGTTAGGTGGAGAGATCTGATCTTCTGATATAAAGGTTTACTTGATCGTATATGGGTGCAGTCCTTGCCCATCCGGTGAGTAATCACGTGGTCGCTTAGAACCTCGGCGGCCCTGAGAATGGGACGCTGGACCTCCTGTATTACCAACCGAAACCAACACTCACCAATTTTTTTTAAAAAAAATGAGGTATTAACTCCTAAGTATTCATGGCGGATTTATTGCAAATTTTCCAATTATCTTATGGAGCGGTTATGGTATCAAACGATGAATTCTGATTGTGTCGACAAGGTCGCGGCGGAAAGACCTCACAGCGATGTTGCTATATTATACAAACACATATGGAATATTGGACTACCTCAAAACTTGCAGGAATATAATCAAATTCCTTGGTTTCATGATTGATTGAGTTTCGCGATCGAAAATGAATGTCAGGGTAAGGGTCTCCTCATGTTCCAGTTAGAGAATCCTTCTCAAAGAAGCTCCGTAGAAAGTCTTAAGGTTCGAGACATCTCACCGGAATGAAGCATGGTTAAATTGATTATATATACATAGATAGAGGTAGATATTGTGGGGTCCCGTCGAATGATCCTTTCTAGGAAGCGATTACATACACGATTGTGGAGACTATTCTATTTTTGATTACAAAACCGCTGGTTGCCTAACTATACAATTCTCCGACTTTTGAGTTGGTATTTTTGAGCTACCAAATGCAACGTCGCGCGAAGGTCCTACAGAAAATTTAATTTCCGTATGTACTTTACATGCGCTTCATGAACACCCGAACGTCGGCGCCATCTATATCAAAAGCGACAGACATAAACGAACGCTCGGCTTTTGTTTGGGCAATACATAGGTGACTTGTTGGTCTATGATTAGTTAACCAGTGATATAGGTCTGGTGAAGCGTCGCACCTTCAGTTTGAGACGCGCAAAAGGGCCTCGGCGGCGTTAAATGTCCTCGGCGGGCTCGGCAAGGCAGTCAGGGCGCCCTGCATGGGTCGAAATCGAGTCGACATCTTTCGACGAATCAGAAAAACTTCCGATTAGCGACGGGAAAGAAAGCCCACGCCGGCCGAGAATAGACATTGACACAACCCTACGTTCAATCCATAGATCTCACTCAAATCAATAGCCTACTTTCAATCTACGCATCCATCATTCTCACCGTCCATACAATATCAGCTATTACTTGTCTACTATACCGCCGGAATGCACCAGTCCGCTGTATCACTCGCACCATGGAACAGTCACAATTTCGAGACCATATCTGACGTAGATACGACAATTACTCAAAGGACCACAAAGACGTTGCATACATGGTCAGCACGGGAAATGTGAGGGTGCATGATAAATAATTTATTTGACAACGAAGACACCAGCTCATATACCGAGTGCATTCTCATGATTGTCGGCTGTCTTTCCACACTTACATGCTGGTGGTCAGGTGTTGATCCAAAGTCGCAGACTGTGCAAGCGTCCAATATCATTGCTCTCATCCGCTATGTATGGGGTCATATAAGTACTGGGAGCTGTTGCGCAGGTTGCACTGGTTCACAAGTAAGGGGGGGATAATTAGTCGTTGTATTGTTTTCTTAAAAACTGGCGAGGCGAGTAGCCACAAAGAAAGGTGCGCGGATGGGCAGATGTACGTAGGAGACGGGATATCCAGAGGGAAAATCGGACAGCTGAGTGAACATTCAATGGGGGCAATCGAAGTGTTATACTATCTTACTGTAAAGTCTGGGTGTCGTCAATGATATTGAAAAGCTGGGGAGCCCTTCATTCATAATCAAGTTGAGCTTCAGGGAGTGTACGCCAGTATTCCCAGGGCTTCTACGTTCAACACAGTTCGCGTGATGCTGGATGTCATTATCTGTATAATAGTACCAGTTTCCCGCGTCAAGATAGACTTGTAGACAGCTCAGACTGTAGCAACACGCATTTCTTGAATCTTGCCTTCCGTATTTCTCTAACCTACAAATACGTATATACAAACCATGACTTCTTCCGCTAAAACCGTATGGTCTTATTACCGGCCCTGTATCACCACCTGCTACCCTCCCCTCCATTCGCCGCACTCATTTCTCCGCCCCCTTGACACTTTCTCATCATCACCCGTCGTCCATAAACTATCTACGAATCCATCATTCCCGCGCGTGCCTGTTCCCGCAGCATCCTCTCATCGAGTATCCTACTATCAATTCTCTTCGCCTCACTCAAAAACCCCACAACCTCCCCAGGATGCGCTTTAAACTCCACCGGAGTATCCGGCGGAGGCTGCGGAATCCCAACCTCCGTCTGCCTCGCAGTTCTATCCGCCTGTTGACTAACCCAACTATTAATCGTTCTAAACCTCGGTGCAGATTCCATGGATGCCCTAGCAGGTGAATGTCTCTCATGTGGAGTAACCCAACTGTACCTCTCAGCCGCCTTCGCCAGCTCGGGTGAATCCGGTCCGTTATTGTTGCTGGTAACGAATTTATCGTTCGTGAATGGATTAAGCGTAAGCGATAGGGATTCTCTTTTAGTTTTTCTAGCTGCTGCAGGAGGAGATGTCGAGGAACGGGAGTTTAGAGATGACATAGCAGCTAATGGCGGTAATACGGGGGGAGAATTCTTGGCGGTGTTGTAAAGGAAGGTTTTACCGTTTCCTCCGATTACACGCGCTATGGGTTTACTTTGTTCCCCCCAGTAATGTACGACGAACTAGTTCCCGGCGTTCTTCCATATCTAGTGCGCCTATAGTGGAGGGTGCAAGAGCAGGAGGAGGAGGGTAAGGTGCTTCGTAGGCTGGTACTTCGCCTGTAGTTGTTGTAGCGGCACCGAAAAGGGATCTGGTACGGGATTTCGGGGGCTTGGGGATTTTCATGGCTTTTTCTGGATCCCGGGAATGACGACGGTGGAAAAGAAGGAGGATTTTGTTGCGCCAGCGCCAGAGTCCATAGGCGGCGAGACAGATGAAGACGAAAGCCACTGGCGGGGGTTAGAGATGCCTTCTGCTGGATGAGAGTGCTGGAAACTTACCAACGCTTCCAACGGCAATGGTCCAGTGTTCTCTAGCCTCGTCTGCTGCTGATTGCTGTGGTATCGGAGCTGCTTCGGTATCGGCTATTGCTGTTACCTTGGGCGTACCAGTTACTTGGAGTGACGTCGCTGGGGTTGCTGTGGAGGTTCCGGGGACTGTGGTCGAGGGCTTTGATGATGAAGTTGCCGTTGGGCTGGAGGGTTTTCCTATTGATGAGGTATTATCGTCTTCTTCGTCGGAATCACGGTCGTCAGACTCGTCGTCATTCTGTGGTGGCGGAGGTTTCGGTGTACCCGTTGGAGGTGGTGGTGGAGCATCGCCAATGGTACCGGGTAGGAAACGCTTTGATATTTCGTTTATTTCGGTGTTATTTGGTTGATCACTGGGGGTAGATGTTGTAGGTAGAGCCATGATAATAGTCGGTGCAGCAAGCGCGAAGCCAAGATATTTCCATGAATTTTGTACAGATGAAGGAGGCATTGTTGGTATTATCAATGCTGAGGCACTTCTAGATTTCTTTTGTGGGGCACGTGCTAAGTAACCGTGACAGTAAATGCTAGTATATGTATCGAGTATTGTCTCTACACTGTAACGGTTGTTGTCGTAGGTGGGTTTATCGTGATATCCCTACTTTCTCACGGGGTTGTACTGGGTCGTATGTAGTACGTAACGGTTTCGGTTTCGTAACACTTGAGGGACAGGGTTAGATTCGAGTTGGAGTTGTTTTGTTTCGTGAAGGCGAGGCTGCAATGAAGCAATCGCCGAATAAACTGATTTGTCGTGAGGAGCTCCGTGATGTACGGACCCGCCGTTAATATTGCTATCGTCAAAGAGTGAGGTCGTAATAGCAGGCTCTGCCTTTGAATTTTTCTCAGCAAGTTTGTAGAAGCGTAGGCTGAAAGGCTGTAGGAAGTTGAAATAGAATTCTTCAAAAGGGAATGTTAAAAGAAAAACGGCCACTATGAGGGAGGGCCTAAGAAACAATGGTGAAAGGAACAAAAGGACGGAGATGGTAGACGAGCGAAAAATCGGGAGGAGTGGAGGGGATGGCAGGCATAATGAATGAATGTTTCCTCTCAGTATCAACTACACAGCGGCTGTGCATATGAATCTAGGGACGTCGATTTGATCGACAAGTGTGTATCTACACATCCTAGGTACCACAATCCGGGGTTAAAGGCCTACCATTTCCTGCCAAGCTTGCACCTTACAAAACATCATCCAGTCAAAAGGCCGCAATTCCCGTCAGCGTCACGAAGTTTCAACGACGCGGTCGAAAATTACGGGGAGCCAGCGATGTTCCCTTTCCATTTCTATTTGTAGACAGCGTCGTCGATCTGGGCGCTTGCAGATCATTTTTGGCGGCCGCTAGTAACCCAAGCCTTGCAGGATCTGTTTTAGCCGAAGGTCACTAGCTTCGAAGCTAAAACGCTACTGAAACTTCTTGTGTCGCAATTTGTGCAACTCGGCATGGCTTCGCAAGGTTGTATGGGAGGCATGCCCTACAAACCGCGTCTGGAGTATCGCGAGCGTCTTCAGAGTAGTACCCAGGTTTTTCTGCAGGTTATTGCGGAAGACCCTTGCAGAATGTAGAGGTTCTTTCCTAATGTGAAATCACGCAACTCGTTTCTATGAATCCAGGAAACTCATTCTCAATCCCTTCCCAATTCCATCTTGCACTCACAGTGTCATACCGAGACCTGTTGATTTGAACGTAGGCTATTGGTTTCAGTGAGACCTCTCGATTGGGCGTAGGCTACGATTTGAGTGAGACCTCTCGATTGAACGTGTGTAGGGTTATATCGAAGCCTATTCTCGGCCGGCGCTGGCTTTCTTGCCCGTCGCTAATCGGAAGTTTTTCTGATTCGTCGAAAGTTGTCGACTCGATTTCGACCCATGCAGGGCGCCCTGACTGCCTTGCCGAGCCCGCCGAGGACATTTAACGCCGCCGAGGCCCTTTTGCGCGTCTCAAACTGAAGGTGCGACGCTTCACCAGACCTATATCACTGGTTAACTAATCATAGACCAACAAGTCACCTATGTATTGCCCAAACAAAAGCCGAGCGTTCGTTTATCTCTGTCGCTGTTGATATATAGATGGCGCCGACGTTCGGGTGTTCATGAAGCGCATGTAAAGTACATACGGAAATTAAATTTTCTGTAGGACCTTCGCGCGACGTTGCATTTGGTAACTCAAAAATACCAACTCAAAAGTCGGAGAATTGTATAGTTAGGCAACCAGCGGTTTTGTAATCAAAAATAGAGTAGTCTCCACAATCGTGTATGTAATCGCTTCCTAGAAAGGATCATTCGACGGGACCCCACAATATCTACGTCTATTTATGTATATGTAGTCAATTTAACCATGCTCCATTCCGGTGAGAAGTCTCGAACCTTGAGACTTTCTACGGAGCTTCTTTGAGAAGGATTCTCTAACTGGAACATGAGGAGACCCTTACCCTGACATTCCTTTTCGATCGCGAAACTCAATCAATCATGAAACCAAGGAATTTGATTACTATTCCTTCAAGTTTTGAGGTAGTTCAATATTCCATATGTGTTTGTATAATATAGCAACATTGAGGTCTTTCCGCCGCGACCTTGTCGACACAATCAGAATTCATCGTTTGATACCATAACCGCTCCATAAGATAATTGGGAAATTTGCAATAAATCCGCCATGAATACTTAGGAGTTAATACCTCATTTTTTTTAAAACCGGTGAGAGTTGGTTTCGGCTGGTGATACAGGAGGTCCAGCGTCCCATTCTCAGGGCTGCCGAGGTTCTAAGCGACCACGTGATTACTCACCGGATGGGCAAGGACTGCATCCATATACGATCAAGTAAACCTTCATATTAGAAGATCAGATATCTCCACCTAACCACCAGCAAGTTGAGACTTTGCGCTTGCACAGTTTTCTGTGGCCTGGGTGTTTTCTTCCATCCACTTGCATAACTATCTTGTATTGATATTTTCCCCTCATAATCAAGATCTTTGCATAGAATATCTGCTCAGTACGCCGTTACGGATAGACTAGAACTCCTATCGATTCTCCCAGACCTTTGGTGGTTATTAGCATATGCACTCCGGAACCTATGATAGGTGGCACGTATTACGGAGCTACGACGGGCGCGAGGAAGGTTGAATGTTGTGGTTCCTTTTCTTTTTCAGTATGATTGGTTTACAAAATTTGTTTTTGGAGTGTCTTGCGGTCATGAAGATTGGCTGGCGTTATGAATATCGCTAAAGTTTGCGGGTCTGGACAGTTTTTTTCTTTGATCAATTTCCCCTTTGTTGAAAGTTTTAAGTTTTTTACGAGTTGCTTTTGAGTAAGTTGGTATTCGTTCTTTATTCTTTTTTTTTGATGGGATTGATTGTTTCTCCTTTGTTTTGCGTGACAGCGGACTGGAAGTAAGAATTGGAGTGCATCGTTTGGAAGCTCCGGTATAGAGGACTGAATTTGGTTGTTTCGTGTTGATTTGCCTGTATAGGCCTGGGAGGCCTCGATGATGTTTCTGAAGCCTTGAGAATTAAATTGTTATATGTCACGATATTGTTTTCTACGGAGTGTTCTTTCACTGATTAAATGATATGGTTAAAATTCACGTTTTTAAGGGGTTTTATATTAATGAGAGTAATTACAAAATAAAAAAATACATCAACCCAAGTCCTTGATCCATCTACAGAAAACAACCCCTAATACTTACTCGTCATCGAGGACGACCGGATTGCTGGGACTCGCTCCCGGACCAGGAGCAATCGGAGTGCCGGTGCCATTGTTGAGGGTCGCGCGGGCGTCTGGGGACGGTGCTGGTGGCGTCGTCTGTAGTCCGGTAGTCTTCTTCGCAGCCTGGATACGAGTACAATGTTTTACCAACCAATCAAGGTCGGCCCTCGCCATCTAAGAGGGTATCAGCAGTTTACGGCGGGAAAAGAGGGGGGGGGGGGGTACCTCTTGCTCAAAGAGACGACCTTGCTTATCGGGCAATGACAGGCGGATGCGGTCTGGCTGACCCGGGACGACCTGAGCGGCGACACCTTGTAGGAGCATTGCTGTTGGGATCTGGTAAGTCTTGTCGTTGGTGTTATTCGTGGACATATTGTTGATATTAATGAAGACGAAGAGTAAAGTGGATGGGATGGATAAGGAGAAGGGAGTGTCAAAAGGACGCTTCGGCAGAGCCCTTATGTACAAAGATCATCTTGCCCTTTGGATTGGATTGTTCCCCATAACCTCGATCCTCCATCCGATAGGTACTGTTGGAATGGCTATTCTACGTCAAGGAGTGACTTTTGTTAGCGTATTTTCCTAGCAGAAACTATCGTTGCCAAGTTTTTATCGACGTCGTATATATTTATCAATATTAGTGCCGGATTAATTCTGACTGTCCAAGCTTTTTATTTTCACGGCTGCAGGTCACAACAAGCTGCGTCAGAGATCTTGAAAATCGAAGAAACTTCGGTTAATGGGATTTCACCGCAGGTTTTCCTGCAGTATTAATTAAGACTAGTGTATGTGATTTGTTCGGAATGGTGGAGTTTTTGGGTCAACAATCAACGGC